>UXSR01005355.1:0-33277 GCA_900604375.1 Mesocestoides corti | reverse complement strand
CCCAACTTATGTGAAGCGATCTGTTAAGTTTAAAAATGTAACACCTGCTTGGTTATGTAGGACCGATATATGTTGCTTACATGGAGCTCTTTCTAGTTTCGGTTTTGAGAAATTTATAGAATTGACTCCTGTATATTTGGCTATTATTGGTAGATATGTCGTTTTGGTCTAGGCAACTGATGGCATCCCGAAAAAATCACCTATTAAGCTGAAATTTTTGTCATTAAGTCTTGGTTAACACCAATTATTTGTCTCCTTGGTCTTAAGTCAGTATAGGTTGTTTTTGTTTGATCCAAAATTGAGGCGTTTGACCCAAAGTCAATTTACCAGTAATTTTGCGAACGGCACTACATCCTTAATGATAAGCGTAAGCTTTTTGTTGTCTGCGACAATCCTTACCTGCTTGGACTAACCTACTGCTATCACCGAATCGCAAATTTGCCATATTGGAACTTTGGTAACTTTTAGTGCTTCCAAAACTTTTTGTCGCTAAAAGCCTTAGCTATTTTTGCAGTTTTTAGAAACGTCGCAGTTACAGTGCCTTAGTCGTGATGCTCTTGCGATTTGTTGGACGCACCTTTCTCCCAACAACTCTAAGTCGATTTGGTTCAAGGTACCGACAGAGTGACCACGTGGACAGTGTTTCGAGATCTTGCTCCCAGCTAGCCTCCATCACCTCCGATAGCAGAAATTACTGTCCCCTGTGTCGCTCTGCCGAAAAAAATGTATCTGACTTTCCAGGCCCCAAACCATCATTTTCCATGTTTTCAACATCTTTTTCTTATTTGTTTATCAGATGCAGTATTCTGAAGCAGTCTTGAAGCAAAATTTTTATTCGGGGAGTTCTCTTCATTCAAAAGTAGTCGAACAAGACATTCTCGCTTCTCTGGGACCCACTCTGTGGTGACTGTTAGTTGTTGGGCCTGATCATTTCGTCTGTTGAGTGTTTTTTTTTTCTATTTTTGTCTCATAGGGGATCTCGTTCATGACATGCGAGTACTCAAGTGGTACCACAGGGCCCTCGGTCTCCTTCAGGAATAACCAGATTCTCCTTCTTATCAATGCCACTTCCCACTACCGCAACTCCTTTTGCTTACGATCGTTTTCATGCGTTAAAATTATTTACATCTCAATAGTTGAGTTTTGTTTCATGTATGTTGTACTAGCTTCAGCATTCCAATGTGCGTGTGGCCCGTCTTCACGCACTCACCAATCAACGCTTGATGGCTGGTTGTCATAAGTCGTTTCCGCCAGCGATTTAATTTGTTTCTGAATAAGAAGTCGGGGTTTTGCAAGAACATCATGATTGCTTTGTTAAATCTTTTCTTTTGGGGCTCCAAAAACCGTACTCACTTTTCGAGCTTATGCACTGCTTCAAATCACTGGGTCAGGTTATCAGGCTTAGTAAAGTGTCTTAGCGCATTTCTGCAACTGTTTAGACACTTGACTGTGCTCTGTGGTATTGTGATACTTTTTTTGCAGAGCTAATGCATTGCACCAAGTACAAATGCATCCTCTGACTACTAACGGAAGTGGAGGTGCTCGACGCGTGAATTATTATTTTGGACTATCGTGCAATGCAGACTGATTTTGACTCCAGGCAATGCACGAGACACGTCGTTGCAGTTGTTTAGCGCCTATTTACATTAGGTAGCCAAGTGTCTATCAGGATAACCGGCCACAGCAATAGGTCCCAATCGAACGACTTTGAGGAAATGGTATTTACACTTGAGAATTGAAGACTGATTTACTCAATGTATGTTGATGAGGAACAGCAGCCACCTTATTGGAAGTGTAGGGGAATGTGGTTTCGTGCGGTGCTAGGCTCTATTTGCACTGACATTGTCAGCGAGCACGGGTAAATTCCTGTTTCGCCTATATGTCCGGGGCGCACATGGCGTCACGTCCAGTTTTCTGTTAATATATTGTTTGTCATGGCCTGGAAAAACAGTTTTGCAGTCCTGTGTTTATGTTGCACCCCCTTTCTGATGAGAGACTATGATAAGTAGAGTAAATTCACAACCCACACCACGGTCTACGAATGACTGGCTCCCATGTTTATCTTCTGCGGGTCCCTGCTGAAGCACTTTGCCCCACCTCTGTCCATCCTCAATGAACTCTGATGTTTAGCCTGGACGACTACTCCTGCATGCATAAGCAAACCCTCCTAATCCCCTATACTAGTACACCAGTAGAATAGGCACCCTTCTGCTCGAACTCATGCACTATAAGCACACACATACAGATGGCAAACATGACTGCGATCTTATCGATAAAATAAACGACTGAGAATTCATCGTCTTTTGATATCCCTATTCTTCCCCGAGTGCGTCGTATCATATCATTACGCAACTGGGATCATTTAGTACAAGATACCTACTTGGTTCGTTTTATTGGCACACTGACAAGCAAGGTTCTTGTTCCTTTTTCGGGGCTATTTTATCAATAAGACAAAAATGGGGACCCTAAATTTGCATGTATTCTTATCGACGCTTTGATCTGCACCCCATCTGTTTTCTTATTTAGCTGTCTGAATGGATTATATTTCATCCCCTGACTTCCTTCAAGATGATGACGATGAATCGGGAATGTCTGAACGGGTAAGTCAGATCACAAAGCAATTTACCACATCAACTGAGGGTGGTTATGGTTGTGAGTAGCTAATAAAGTTTCTTTACAAGGAAGACATACGATGTTTGCTACTGTTGCTGCAGTTTTGTTGTTAACCGATGTCATCGACGGTTTGATTAAATATAAACTATTATTTTAGTGGAACTGGTTTTACAAGCACTTAAAATAAAGTACCTCGATACGTTGTTAACGCGTCTCCGTGTATAATGTTTCGTTTATTTTTTTAACAGCCAGTGCGTTATTTCATACACATAGGCTTTGTTCAGTTGCTTCAAGCAATTAAGCCATCATCTTCAGGTCTCCGATTTGCCCTTCTTGGAAGTCCTTGAATTGTGGGGGTTGAACGTTGGCTGTTCTGTCGGAGTTGGCTTATAGGGTAGAATATAAACACGTACCACATTCGAATGAACCGTCGTATTCGAAAAAAGTCAAGTTGGTGATTTAATTCGCGTGGTTGAAGATTCGTTGATGTTGAACAAAGTTGAGTCTCACGATCACGAAGATAAAACAGTTTATATTTATGGACGACTAAGGCCGTCGTCTTTTGGCTGCATTTTGTTTTTCATTTATCTAGGCACCAAAGGCACGAGACGGTATTATTTTTCTGTTAGATTGTACAACCACCATGGTTTCTGACAATTTGACTGAAGCGTTTTCCATAGAGGGCGCTGAAACAGGTCTAAAACTTGCTCTCTCATGTTGTGAGATCTTCATGAAAAACAAAGCCGTAAGCAGTGCCGGTGACATGAGTGGTGTTGTGTTCATGAGGACGGTGAGTTTTTTCCATAAATTACGATTCTTCGTTATCTATGCATTTTTTAGACTAGTCCACATTATTTATGTATGGGAACCCTATAGTCCTGTTGTGCGTCGCGTTTATTCACACTCGCTAAATCGATCACGCCCCACCACAATGGTCGCCAATGATCACCCAAGAGGATCCTTGCAACCACATGCCAGACACTCTCCGATTTAACTTCATGCTGTTAACAAATTGGCATGCCCCCCAACCACTCAACTAAAACTATTTTTCACTTAGCTCTTAAAAAGTATGGTGCCTACAAACATTGGGTTTTTTTAAATATTAGTTAAAAGAGTCTTACGAGGACACGGCGTTTAAACATAAGTTTTAAATAGTTCTTCACATATTAAGGGATCCCCTTGGTCAAATTGCAAAGAAGATGCAGAAAAGGCATTGTGACTCAGGGGCGTGTCGGGTACACCGTCTATCGTCGTATTTTTAGTACTGATATGAAGTTAACTTCACTTTCTCTAGTGGTAAGATTGCGTATCATTTCACCCGTTTCTTTTCCCACAGCCTTTATTCCAGACCTCAGCTTTAGTGGGTTTCGAATCAGATCGTCAAAAACTTATCCCAAGTACCTATTTAAGTTTACGCGTTCACTGAGTCCAAGATTTACACTACTCGAATATGGATGTCTCAAACCTGAAGCTTTCCTCTACAACTTTTTAATGTCGTATAACAGGGGAGAATTTTATAAGGACAAACATTATTTCTAAGAAGGAATTCGGATTACACCTTTTGAGGCATTTCGTGGACCCTTCAGACCACTGTTATTTTGCGGTATTTTTCGAAGGTACTTGTTAGCAGAACTATGCAAATATCAGGGGAACCCCCAGGATGTGTGTTGTGTGATTCGTAACTTTGAGGGCCTCTTTGAAGCTGAGCGGTATCGATTTTAGATGCGAATAAACAGTTTAATTTTCGCTTTATGTATTTGCTTTGCAGGGCACTTCATCCTCAGCGGACTTCAGTGGTATATATACCGTCCAGGTAATTCTGTCGCAGACTTCCTAAACTTTATTCCTGTTTTCGGACCTTGTTTATCCAAGCAGCTTATTAAGGGAGATTACTCTCATTGATATGTGTTTTCTTGAAAGCCGGTTTATGAATTATACTAAAGCTTGACCGAAAGCGTTGCATTCTCGTTTTTCGCTTCGCAGAACCTGAACTTCGTTGATGCGCCACGTATTCTGGAAATTAGAAAACTTCGTCAGATGTCCTCAGAGAAGTTTGCTGAAGTGTATGGAAGTCTTCCCGCAGAAGAAAGCTTTCCTGTTCACGAAGCGCTTTGGGCTTGCCAGACAATGTTTAGCAAAGTGTAAAGTTTCCAAACTATCACAAGTGCTGCTCGCGTTATGGCAGAAAAGAGGCCTTGGTTTGCGCTTTAGCACTCCCCCTCACACTCTCGTAATCATAGCAACTTGAGCGTCTTAATCAGGGTTTTATTCTAGCCTTCTCTAAATTTACTATTCAACCAAATCATGCTATTCCTATTTATTATCTTCGTACCAGTCTTGTTGTTTTAAGGTGTCCTTTTTGCCGACACCATTGCGTCAGACCATACTGACAATCTCAGCGCCCCGTTCCCTTATCAGTAATATGTCGTATCCACACGTTTTCACATCACAAGCCTGTTCCCTACCGATTGTAATCTATTAGTACTTCAACGTTCCAAATGGTGGAAGTGTAAATATATGGATGAACTATTTTCTTAAAATGCTTGAATTCGAGTGATGCATTTTCTGCTGATGATTCGCTTGATACCATGAATCTTTTCCAACCAAATCTATACACATTGCTAGAGGCATTATTTTACGAGAACGCACTGGAGCCCAGCCAGTGCTCAGGCTATCTACCCTCAAAAATATTTTGACTAGAGGCCATGGTTTCCAGCGCCTGGGCTGTGTAACTGGGCTAGCAAGAAGTTACGTGGTAGTACGCGTTGGGATTCGAAGTTTTTTTTTCTGAAAACATTCAGCTATGCTGAAAAAGACGGTTTTATTTGCCTAAATTTCTTCATGTTATTTTTCAACACTCTTAGATCGTTCTCATTAGGCTACAAACGCATTTGGTTGTTCACAGACGACCATAATCCAGTTGGAAATAAAGCCCAACTGCAGGTATAACATTCGATATTACTTATTTTCCTGTGTCTAGATTATTTGATCATTTACTTTGCTCTTCTATTTACAGCGTCAGGCAATTTTAAAGGCGGTTGATTTGCGACAGAGCGGAATCGAACTTGAGGTGTTGCCTGTTTCACGTGAACGTGAATTTTTCTGTATGGAGACATTCTATGGGGTAGGATGCCTTTATCCTCGGTGCTTTTATGCTTATTCAAGCAATCCTAAGCTCGAACTCGCTGCACAGTTTTCTGTGTTTATTTCCACAATGGATAACGCACAAAAGAGCCGAAGTTAATTATTCCCCCTTAAGTCGGAGTGCGTGAATTTCGTCCTAAATCAAATCATCTAAGTTACGTAGGATCGTACTCACATGTCGTCTACAAGGACAAGTTAAAGGACATAGTGGAGACGACTCTTTCAAATTAGGGGATGTGTAAATTCACTTTAAATTATCTAGCAACTTCTCCATGATGAACCTGACGTGGATTCGCTTCCTACAAATCTTACTCAACGCATCGCCGATCTGCTCTCTCAGTAAGTCCCGTCCTACGCTTTTTGACTTACAAAACTTACCGTTCATCAACTCCTACTAAATCTCAATCCTGAAGTTACATTGATTTCAAATGCAACGGCAGTCTTTTTTAAATCAGTTAAAATCCCATTCAATGGGACAGCAGGAGATAGAGATCTAACTCATTTCTCCAACTTGGATCTCATACAGGCGTGCAATCTCTCCCCTTGAATTTCAGTGGAAGTTCTCTCGAGCCGAGTCGTCGTCGCGCAAGTCGTTTGCCGTTCTTTCTGGTCCCTTCAACAGCCCAGGCGTTGACCACTGAGGGGGAGCCGAGTCATGCTCTCGCCTTCGGTGTCTCGATTTACTGCCTTGTGCGGCCCGCCGTGCGCCCCAGACCGGTTCGTGTGCATTCTTGCATAAATCGCTGCATAAAGCCTTTGTCTTAACTGCTAGCAATAATGTAGAACCAAAGTTAATAAATAACATTCATAGTTTTATCATGTAAGTGTTAAAAAGATCGTATACACTAACACTCGCTAATGTGTTCTCTGTTTTCTCAGTTCAAACGTTTGGATAAGTGAAAACAGCGTTGTAGATGATAGTCGTTTTGTTGAGGACTTATTCCGAGGCCACTTTTCTCGTCACATTCCAGCCAGTAATGTTTTGGTTAAAAGTATACCGTCCGCAATACTGCACACTGCGTATACGCGTTGTTCCAACCTCCGGTGGAATTAAGCAATTCCTACTTGGTGTGATCGTCACTACACTTAAACGAAACATAATATGGTAGGCTTCGTAGATTCAGCCTATTTCTGAACTAGGACTTCAATCTAATTCCATGAATGTTTCAGCAAAATTGTCAAATACTGTTTTTATTATAACTGGAGAGGATTCTAATTTTATCCGGAAAGTATTAATTTCCGTTTAATTCAAAGAAAATTATAGGTTTTGACATTCGCGCCCACTTGTCTTTATCTTTCCATACTTGATAGGTTGTTTATACCAATTTTTTACCAGGCACAGCAATTTCTTTTTTTAAATATATAAAACTTTTGCTGCATATTTTCGATAGTAACTTTTGAACATTGATTGAGAATCCGGTAAAGACATTCTAGTCACGAAGCATGCGCGTGGTCTTACAGCGATACCTCAAGTTTTGCATTATGCCAAATTGGGACCAACTTGCGGGATAACAGTCATAGTTTCAAAAGGCAACTATGATTGGAGACCAAGTGATCGAGTTGCTTCCAAAGCCGAGGCAGGTTAATCGTAATGCCAAAGTTGGCTGGTGTATAATAAGTTGCTCCATTTCAAGAATCCCTGTTGCTTCACCGATTGTTTTGTGGAGGCTCACGGTGGTAAAGACTTATCATGATCAATTTTTGAATTGCTACTCGTCAAGGTACGGCTGTTTGCACCAGCAAATGAGTTGGTCACGGTGAAACGTCGATACTACAAGGTTTGCAACGATGCTCATCCACACCGAGGTGTCTGTACGGACCCTGAAAACATTGTCCTACCTCAAGACCTCGTAAAAGGGCTTCGAGCAGGCAGTCGCACGGTCTATTTTGAAAATGCCGAACTTTCTGGTCGTTCAAGGCAATTCGTGGCTGTTGGTAAGTGTCTGATCGTCCGCTTGTCTCTGTTTACACCTTTTAGCCACCATTGACTCAAGTCTTTTTTGTCGATTCGTTACAACGCCACCTGTGGTTATCACTCCCAGTCTCAAGTTATAAGACTTACTGTTTATTGACGTCGCCAACATGACACTGGAGTTGGTTTTTAGGCATCCACCTTCTCGGGTTTAAGCCGCTCAAGAGACTGAAGCCGTGGTATCACTTGAGAGCAGCTCAGTTTGTCTACCCGGATGAGGGACTAGCGAAGGGCAGTACCCTATGGTTCACGACTCTTCTGTCTGTTTGTCTTAGGAGACAGATTTTCGCAATTGCGCTTTACGTGCAGCGTCGGGGCATGCCTCCTCGCTTGGTTGCGCTTGTTCCACAGGTGATTTTACCAACCTGCACGCCTATTCATTTCAAAGTACCTTTTTTGTTTCTGCCGTTTTTTATTTTTTTTCCAGGCGGAGAAGCTGAACGAAAACCGCTCTCAAATTGTAAGCTCGGGATTTCACCTAGTCCACCTTCCCTATCAGGAGGATGTCAGGCAGTTGACATTACCGAAATCCGCACCAGGTGTTTTGCTTCGTGTTTATGTAATTTATTCAACTAATGTAATTCTTTGAATGTTGCATAGCTCCTATGTGCTAGGGCAATCAACCACATTCTTTTGCGTTATTTGATAGTTTTCGGGTACTGAATAAGTACAAGAAAATAGCCTCTAACAACTCCCTCAAATTTGTCTGAGTCCATTAATCACATATCAAAACAATTCTTCAACAAAGCACTTTGACACGCCAGTCTAGAAATTCTGATGGGTCGATTGTGACACCACGCCCCGCAAGCCAAAGGCCAGGTCGACTACACCGCGGCACCAACGAGTGCTTGGTTGGATTTGCCTTTTGCTTTATCCTCGTCTGATTCCAACTGATAACCCTTTCTAACCGGGGCGGACGAAGTAAATGCTGCTAAGGCGGTTGTGAAAAAAATGTCCGTCGTTTACGATCCAGACCTGGTAGCGAATCCACGTCTTCAAAGGCATTACGCCGAACTGGAAGCCCTGGCGCTAGAGTTGCCCAGCCCCAAGGAGGTACCCGACCACACACGTATGTCCCGTAGCCACTCTTCCCTTTGATGTCCTATCATAATGCCTAATGCTCTGAAATTAGATTACCTTTCTATCTTTCGAAACAACTTTGAAATTCAGCCGCACGGTAGTAAAAAAAGCCTGGAAATGTGTTTTAGCACCACCAGTCGTATTTATATGTAATCTAGCTCTAGATGATTCCGCTCCGTATGTGTTAACTTCGTGACAGAGCCTTTTACTTGAAACAGGAGAACATTCGTAAAGAGCACTAGTACATGCATAGAGTGTGCACATTAGTGTCTCAAGAGAAACGATTTGTAGCAAAATTAACACGCAGAGGCTGGAATCAACTCTCTTCTGCGCCAGGTGATCGGGGTCGGTGTGCATGGAGCTTTGTGAAATTACAGAAGGTTTACTGCTTACACTTCTCTTCTAGTGCCAAATTTTCAGCAAATAAAAGAACGTGCCGGAAAGGAAATCGAGGCATTTGCTGCACTTTTGCATCGTCATGCGTCTTTTGAGGGCCAGCTTTCTTCTTCATTGGCCAAGAAGGTGGCCCATTCACCAAGCACGCTGGCAGCCGCTGAGCTTCGAAATGACAGCCCTGGATCTTCTGAGGCGATCGACTGCATCCCACATCGATAACACTGCCGAGATGCTTGATCGTAAGCATCAAAATACTTCACAACCCCACAACAACACACCGTTATTTTGATGCATAATTGCGCCGTTTTGAAGTTACTTTCTTATAAGTATACCATTCTTTCAATTAAAAAAAGTTAGCATCATTTTCATCAAAATGGGCGACAGTCATTATGCTGAAACCGCTTTCCCTTGGCACTAATGAGTACGCTGCAGGGTTCCCTTTGGTTTATGTAACTTATGCTTCTAAATTCAAAGTGAATCCAAGCAAAATCAACATCCCTCATGGCTTACCGTTTTCAGTAAACTTGACACAGTCAACTGTATTACTACAAGTCTGAGGGCATGTGAACCGCGATTTCGTGAAAATAAGTACCTGACCGTCCCTGGTTGTCTAGACCGACAAGACAGCAAACTGTAAAAGAACTGAGAAGTCAGTGGAAGAGGCAAGATTCACTGCACAATTATATGGCTACAAATTAATGGTCTGTTAAATTAAATCAAGTTATCATTTTGGCTACATATTTCACCTGGATGCATCCGAGAAACAATTAAACTGACCAACCGCTTCTGCAGTTACAAGTGCCAACTATTCGTGCTGGTAAGTCCACTTTATTAGAGCGAAATCCATATTAGAAAAACGCATGACTTGGTTAATAGGCCAGTGTCCCTTCCATAACGACGCCTACATGCAGGCATATTCGTGAGCATGAGTGTGAACGTACATGTCAATTTATGCTTCCAAGTGACGCCATAAGAAAACAAAGATACCGCCTGTTGTTGCAATCCAACGCTTTTCAGGGAACTTCAAGAGAATGCAGCCTAAGTTGCTAGCAGCAAAAAGGTAGGAAGATCGCGCACCAGAGGATTTATTAACTTGGTGAGTGCAAGAATTCACGACTGTACGGGCGCTGAATACAGCAGTGAGAGGAAAGACGACAGCTTGCGAATGCGAACAACAGCACGGTTAATGACAAAGTAACACGAGGATTCCGATAAGGAGGAAAATGAGAGTGAGTGGCATGACCAGGAGAAGGTCGGATGAACATCCCTGAGGTGAGCTGGCGGCGTACTCCTTGCCATCACTTGCCACGGCACCGTCACTACAACTAAAAATCACACTGGAGACAATTCCACCTGATGGTTTGCCCGAGCGCGAAGGGAGACTACAAGTGAGAAAGAAGGAAACGGTACGGTGTTTCCCTCTGAAAAAAATGACTCCATCTATGTGCAACAGCTACAGAAATTGAGCTTGAATCCTGGCGGTTCCAGCCAATAACTTATCCAAGGGATCCAAACAAATTGCAAAGACTAAATTTATCGTTTCATGTGAGGCGCCACCTATGAACGGCCCCTTAGACAATGCAATATAGTTATGATTGATCAAACAGGAGGATTAGTGATCCTGAACAAAGGCGCGAAGATAATTACTACCAATTGATTTTGCATCGCAAAAATCGCAGCTTCAAATAACAGACATCGTAAAATAACATTTGGAGTTCGTTAAAAGGGAACTACTGCCAAGACATCGTGACTTGTGTGGACAGTTGGATTTGAATCTAGTAGTATAAAAAAAACTCGTTGCACCATTCGAGAGAAAAAAAGTTGCATCACTACGGGTTTTCGACCCGCACGCCCTAGTTAGGAAGGTAAATCACGAATGCGTAAACGTAACCTTGAAAAAGAAATGGGTAGGTAGCAAAATGTCAAGAGACAGCATACTTGTAGCGCAAGTGCAAAGGAATGTCAAGTTCGATGGCTGCATCTGAGCCCCATGTTTGCCGTTGTGAATCGAGGGCAAACTTCCATTTCATGGGCTCAGACCTCCAACTCGGCACTTCGATGTCCACTTGTGAAGCATTTAGGAAAATCTCCTGTTCATTTTCCGATTCAAAATTATTCCTGGAGAAAAAGAACTGCGATAACCGACTCGCCTCACGACTGGCTTTTCGTAAGATTGTAAACTTCACATTGGGCATTTTGTCCGCCAATTCATGGGGATTCATATAAACCCCTTAACATTAATAAACGAGTTATAATGCACCTTTGAAGGTAAAAAGTGAACTAATATGCATGCATGTACACACATACGTGCATTTAAACAGATAAATTACCCTTGGCAAGATCGATGCTAATGGCACATTGGTCCCACACTCCATGAGTTGTTGGCGTCAGAGAGCAACGCAATTTAAGATGGAGGCCCTTCTGTTCGAGATCACATGCTACACGTCTTGTTGGCTCTATACTTTAGCAAACAACACGCAAGGGCAAATTACCTTTTGCCTGATGTGCCTTCGAAGATACTGCAGTAGTCAAGAGCAGAAAGGCTACGAAAAATACCTTGAGTTTCATCAATTTCACGAAAGCGAGATGATCTAATGGACAGCAAATTTAAGTACAATTAAAACAGTCGAAAAAAATCTCAGCGAATGCTACTAATGGGTTTTAAGTAGCACCACTACTTAGTGTAAATAGCAAATGTTACAATCTCTGCTGAGAGGTTACCCTGATAAAATCACTGACGGGGCTAAATTCAACAGACATATGCAAACTACCTTAATGATAATAAGGCTAACCAAACGCCACAAGTTAAGGGTGCAAGTGCTACAACCCACAGTTCCCTAACTAAGTGATAGTTACGGTGACTATCAGGCATGTTCAGCACGTCCTCTTAGGAATCAGCTGCTAAACCTAAGCTAATTAAAGCCTTTTCAATGTAAAGTATACTCGGAGGTCTTCGTTGCGATATTTTATTTAACGCCACGCCTACGGTTTCTAGTATAGCACACTTGTAACGGTGCACCCTCCATGGCTATCCGAACGCCTCTACGCAAGGCTTAGTTTTTCTACAACTGCAGAAAACACATCATTTCGAAAAAAATGATTAAAAAGCCTCCAGGATGAGACTGGAGCTACGGGAAACAGTGAACACAAAAAGAGTCAGTACGCATAAAAGAGTGTATTTGATTAAATTGTTGAGGCAAATTATTCAAATATACAAAGGCCAACATTAGCAATTGAGCAGTATCACAAAACCTTCAATTGTCTAACTGCTTGCAAGTGGTCCCTTTTCGTGTTTTTTTCGACGTATTTCTCCAAGCAACATTGGTTTTCTGCTTTGCTTTATGGTTTGCACTACCAGGCTTTATGGGAACACCAAAGGCATCTTTATGTAAGACCTAAAATTTAAAAAAATTGCGTCCCAAAAGACGGCAGTTGCATGCATTCAAAAAATGCACAAGTACAAAACTAAAGACTACATTTAAGCGGTTTAACGAGAGGAGTTAGTAACGGATCAAACGAACTTCCAGTTTGATGACAACTGGCCTACAACTGAGACCCCATGGCTTTCACAAATCAGCTGGAATGGGTAAAACCGCTTTTTAATAAAGTAGCGAATTACTCCACTGTGATTTTCTTCGGAACGATCGACTCCAATTCCCATTGAGGGTTGCTACTCTGTTCGCCTTCACGGACTTTTACGATAGCCACTTGCACGCGTCGTGCCTTAAAAGACACGCAAACTACTAAATACAGTATGCATAGTAAAGCGTTTTTTACCACGTTACTATTCAGTTGCTACACACAGGGAAAAGCGGGTTCAAAGGCTTCACCTGGAATTTCTTTTCGAGATAGCCCAATGCCTTCTGATAAGTCGAAGTGTAAGGCCTTAAGTTGCTTGAATGAACTGGGAAATTCCTCGCGTGTTTGCCAACAGATTTGAGACTGGACTTGAAGTAGCGTATCTGCAGAAAATATTCAGGGATTATATTAACAAGTAAACGATAGTGTAAATCGATTGCGCTCTCTCGAATGCAGGCGATCACAGTGTATCAAGCTCAGTATTTATTTCGGTCAACTTAATTCAATCACCGCCGGATTCTTCTTAATTTAAGAGATAAAGGTGTCATCGTGGAGTAGCTTTTTAGGGAGGCGAGACTCGATAGTCTTGTAAAGTGTTGATAAGTAGAAACACGTGATTAGGAAAGATGTATAATTGATGAAACAAGATAAATAGCCGCTAAAGGACTAAATTTACGGAGACAATCAGAAGTACTACTGACAATAAAATTTAACCTGGTTATGAAGGAGAAGGGTATACGCCTGACCAGGTCTTCCAGCTCTGGCAGTACGACCGACCCGATGAACATAGGTTTTGGTGGATTGTGGCGCTTCATACGACACCACACAGGAAACATCTTCAATATCTATACCCCGTGCGACAGCATCTGTGCATATAAGAAGCTGAAAGGAATAATAAAGAAACATAACAAAACCCCCGGGGTTCAAGAACAAAGTATAGGGGCAATGTGCATTTAAAAACAGCCCTTACGACAGGACGATCCGCATTTGCTATTTTTTAGCTTTACCTATGATATAGAGCAAAAACTTTTAACAGAAAACTGCAACGCCGAGAAAACATCCTATGCACACTAAGTAACTAGGAAGACAAGCACTGCGCTGCCTGCACGGATGTCGAGGCAATTTACGTACATGGTATAGAAATTAAAAAGAGCACTAGATACAAAAAACGGAGCACACCTGAATTTCACCATTTGCAAAGGAATGTAGCAACCTTGTCCTCTTCTGGAGCGGCATGCCAGCATTTAATGCTCCAGCTTTGATGTTATCGAAAAAAGACATCAGAACTGCTAGCCGTTTCGTTGATTCTCGTGAATTTGTAAAACAAAGAACCCTCGTATGTCCTAGCTTTTTTATAAGATGTGCCAAAAACATAGGCTTCTGCCTTTCGATCAATTCTACAAAGAATTCTTTTAAGCCACTAGGGGTAGAGAAGACACCGACACCACCAGCACCACTAACAACAGGTGCCTGATACTGAAGTCCCCTTGGAGAATCTTGGGTTTCCTCTAGCTTACCAGAACTCTCACATTTAGCACCCTCAGACTCCCTGCAGGTGTCTTGACGCAAATCTATTTCACCTTCACGAGTTTCTTTTTGAGAGGTAGACGCCAAGAATAGACGAGGAAAATTCAACCGGAATCGTTTTAACGGTTCAGGGTCATGAGTCAATGTCGCTGATAGCAGGATCTACAAAACATAAGAGAGTCAGAAATATGAGCATTCTTGAAACTGTATTAGACAAAAAAATGTTGTTAGATATGTAATGTTATTATGGCCACATCGAGAAATTAACAGTACAAACCAACGAGAAAGCCCAGGAGCAAGCGGAAAAGATTCCTGCCCTCTCGTCTTAGGCAAATTCCACTTTATACATACAAATGTGATGCATAACAAATTTTGGCTCACTCCATTTCCACAGTGTTAGAGTAGAACTCGAATGCCTATATTTGATCGAAATCCCCGTGATACTAACGAGCCGCGATTAAAATTCAAAAAGTAAAATGAGGCAATAAAAGGGTGCGAAAAAATAAACGAAATCGACACTAGAGAATAAAAAATGCGAAAATGGCTCCATAATTCTCAAACCACATATGATTTGGTGACAACGAGCAGGAGTTTCAGCTGTTACCCAGAATTTTGATGAATTAAAAAGAACGCAATTGTTTGTGGTGATCAAGTAAGTTTTCGAACATACAATTAGTTGGAAACATGGATAAACAAACCTTTTGTAGCGTGAACGCCGATATTGAGCAATGAGACTCGATTGTCGGAAGGGGAAACGATCGTCTTGATACACTTTTCTCACGATTGCTTTCAGATACGTTTGTAGCACCATAAACAGCACTTTCGAAAATGTTATACCAGTCTTGCTTTTCTTCAGCTATAACACGGTCGGCCTCATCAATGACCTACCATGGCAAAATAAACCATACGTCAATTTAGAAATGTATTTAATGGCAAATAGGTAATAGCTCTGTGTTTACAAGAAATCGGACGTGTTCTAGGCAGAAACCTTGCGTATTGTAGATGTGGTCGACGAGACGACCAGGAGTACAAACTATAATATCCGGAGGGACACATTTGCTGTCGTGCCTAATAGAGTCGCGTAGAAGAGCAATTACTTACGTCGCAAAGACATTGTCCTGTTCAGCAGTAAAGCTTTCTTCACCAGTGAGAAGAACAACCTACGAGGTTATGAAAACATGTACAACGTACACGGATAGGTGTACCAACTACAAGGCTTCGAATCGTTTCTGCCACTTGCTTAGCCAAATCGCGAACTGGCAAGATAATAACGGCTCGGATGACCCTAGTCTTGCAAGCGCTTAGCAACTTCAGAGATAATGAAGAGAAAGGATTTACATGAACGATTGGAAGAATATATGTTAGGGTTTTGCCACTTCCTGTGGGTGCAGAAATACAAATGTCGCGCGGATGACCAAATGAGGGTTGAAGTCGGCCCTCATAGAAATCCAATATATAGGGGATGACGGCGCTTTGAACTAGATATTAGGGGCTTTGTTGTCAGCATACCTGGAAATAAACGTCTAATACCCATGATTTTTAGATTTGAACGCAATACTTCGTTAAGTATCTTAAATTTTTTTATCTTTATCCCGACATCAAGGTTGCCGGAGCAGCTAACGGGGGTTGTGATCCAGTGAGGGAGGATTTCTTTAACCTTAACTTAACGTGACAGCAAACGAAAACAATGCCTTCTCTTTTCTGTATCTGAGCTTATCTCGAACAATAGTAAATCCGCCCACCACACCATCTCGTGCACTGGCTTCATGCACCATTCCACCATTTACGCTATTAGATGACATGACCAAGGCCAGGAAACCACGCAGCGACTAAGACCAATCAGGATGCAGCTACGCTTCCTCAGAATTTCAACATTCGCGGGCGTAGTAGCAAACGCGTAAAACAAGCACTAAACACAATAAATTATTTCTCTAAATTGGCAGCAATTAAATTCTTAAATTTTAGACATGTCACAACAATAAAAACATTTCTTTAATTGATGTAATCCTACTCTAATTGTAATCCGGTTACGTCAGAATAATTTGGTAAAAATTTTAGCTTAGACTGGTAGTCAGACATTGTGGCTGTTGTTGGGTTTCAAGTGTTTAATAGTGCTTATTATTTTACAAGTAATCATCTTTGGTCAGAATCTTTGAAGTTAGCTAATAGCAAGTAGTCTAATTTCCTTCATTTTTGGAGGCTTTAAACCACGTAATTGCCTTGTTCTTATTAATGTGGCGAAAATTGCATTTTTAATTAGATACACTTTAACACATGTAGCAAATAAATTGATGCATTTTTATGCTTATGGAGTAAATTTTGCAAAAGCCTATTACAATGACCTTGTAAGCAACATGTTTTGTTTTGGTTCATTAAGTTCGTTATTTTGTATTCAGTTCTGTTTTAAATTTTGGGTTTATAGGTTAAGAGATTGTGTAACGAAAAATAAGGTGTCAAAATAACACACATGAACTGTTGACCTGGTTTCCTTATTTTAATGCAAATTATTCTATTTCTCTCTATTACTGAACCAGCTTTTTAAATATTACTTGCATCTAACTTTCATCAAAATTTTTTGTACTGCTTTTTTTCACCCATCATCTTCTTATATTAATAAGAGAATAATTTTTTGTTTTTTTTGAACTTAGCAACACATTAAAAAAGCTTTTTACAGCTGCGTCTTCATGGAGACTCATTAAATAAAGTTTCAACCTGTATGGAACTATCGATTAAATAATTTTAGTTTGACTGTGCTTTTTAAAATTATTTGTTTTTAAATAATGTTTTCATCTTGCTTTAATAATATTTTTGTTGTGTTTTTCAAGTAATGGAGGATGTTTTAGGTCGCTCCCTTTCAAAAAAGGAACTTAAACTTGAATTGACTGTGAAACAAAAGGACGAACTTAAGTGCGCTTTCGACCTTTTGGACGAGTCCGGTGTGGGAACTATTGACATAACTGATATTGGTATCGCACTGCGTGCACTTGGACTTGTATCAAGGCCGTCAGATCTATCGAAAATTATACGCCGCTACGACCCCAAAAATTTAGGCAATTTATCATAATGTTTTAAAATGCCTTTATTTTAGGTGTACTAGATTTCAGTGGGTTTCTTAGTGTGATGACAGAAACAATGTTGTCTAAATATTCCGATGAGGAAATTAAAAAGGCATTCCAACTGTACAGTCTAAGTGACCGTGGATATCTGGAAATTGGTGATGTTAAACGTGTTGCGCAACAGTTAGGTGAAGAAATATCTGAGGAGGAATTGCAGGTTTCTTAGGTCTAATTCCTTACAGGTTGGCTTCCAGGAGCTGTTTTCAAAGGCGGATGTAAACAAAGACGGCGTCGTGGATCTAAACGAATTTTCCCTACTCATGAAAAAATCTCATTTTTTGTAAAAGTAATTATTTAAATGATTGATAATACATTTGACTAATCAATTTTACTTCAATAAAAGAAAATTAGAAGTTAGTTTAATATGTATCTAAACAGTTATCACTTTAAACTGTGGGGAGCGCTGCATCTGTGAGTAGTCATTGACGTTTATACGTAGCAACTTTTAATCAAAGTTCGAGTTGTTTGGTGGTTTCAAAAATCTCTGTCATCAAGGTGACACCCAGTAGTGAGATTTTAATTGGCGTTCTTAGCTCAAGTGGCACCTTTCTTGTCAAACCCGTCAGAAACAAATGTAGCCGTCTTGAGAATCAAGTAAATTTGTGTTTTGACTTATATCAAGAATCAGTGAGTCTGATTTGCTGGTATCAACCTAAGTACATGTGATAGCTGCCTTACTACAGGGGTTTCTGTCCAGTGGATTTTCTCGGACATCTTAGTCGTGTTCTTGCCATCTATTTTCTTTTGAGAGGTCGGTAGATTTGGGATTTATGTCAGCATTACTCAGTATTAAATTTCAGTTGCTCAAAATAAATCCAGCCTATCTACTTTCGAACCAATTCTATTAAAAAGAAGCCTCTTATCGTGACTTTTCGTTGAATAATTGGAAAATGTAATAGACATCTAAATTTGGTGAAAGATTTTGCATGGTAAAGACCCTAATCTAATTTCTAAATACACTGCTGTAATTATCCGTCTATCCAATGGATGCTCTAAGACTCAGGTGTCTTAGTATTCCTTCCGTAGTATACCTTCAATTCAAATCAATTTATAGATGTGAAAAGCCCCAAAAAGTTTGATTACAGGGCAACATAAGCCATAGCATTACAAAGTAGAATTTTTGTGTAATTTATTCAGCTAATATTAAAAAACATGAAGGTAAATGCTAGTGATTGCTCTAAAAGGTTATTGGCTACCAAGTTATAAACTAAGGAGAAAAATAAAAAGATTGATCTGATGCTCCAGAAAAATAACTAATGGTAATTGATAAAACATGCGGCTCAAAAACCTGAAGCTCAACATTTAAAGTGAGAAAAAAGCTCAACAAGATCCCTTAAGTCTTTCTTGCAATAAGACATCGATACGGTGAAATATGCTAATTTAAACGCAAACTTACATGTGATTAGACACAGGCTTTCAATTAAGGCTAGTTTCAGTCTTTATACTTTCTGAAGGGTTTTGGATAAAAATGAATTTCAAACGTTCGAAA
Organism: Mesocestoides corti; assembly: GCA_900604375.1. Classification (NCBI taxonomy): domain Eukaryota; kingdom Metazoa; phylum Platyhelminthes; class Cestoda; order Cyclophyllidea; family Mesocestoididae; genus Mesocestoides; species Mesocestoides corti. The sequence goes on along the minus strand of UXSR01005355.1, from coordinate 14,361 downwards.
ATGTCAATAAATGTTGGGTTTAACAATTCAATGAACCAATCTATCCTTTCTAGGGCAAATGCTGCCAGAGCCGTTTTTGTCACCCCAGTGTCTACGTTATAATTGGATAAGGCTTAAGGTAAAATGATGAGGCCGATTTAACAGACATGGTTCTATGCAAAGTAGCACGGGCAATGACGCATAAACAAAAAAGGCCTTGTTGATATTCCTCAGAGACGCTCTTTACTTCACAGAACTGCTGCCACGGCGCTTACAGGAGCGCCTCCAGCAGTTTGAATACTTTTGCCTTGAGGCCGTCAACTGCAAACTGGCGTTTCTTCTCATGCGCACTAAAGTAGTCCATAGCACGAAGTCCTGGGAAAAACAAATACCGGTCATGAATGAAATAAAAATTCTCGTGTTTCCTTATTCCTGTCCTTGTACTGAACGACACAAAAGTAGTCAGATGGTTGCAGATTTTAAATTACTTAGATATGCTATTAAGGGGGAAAATATTGATGCTGTTATGCAATTAACAAAGCCAGAACAAAAGCTTTTGTACCTCAGTTATCGTCTTTCACCAGACAACCTTCTCCAGGATGGCATCCTTGTTTTGCAGTATAATTCAAGTTTAATAAAAGCTGTCACGTAAGTGACTTCGTTCTGCTTGGCTTCATGATACTTCTTGGGATTCATCATTTTCATCATGCTTTTATGGTAATTAGATCCGATGGCAGCCAAATATTTGTAAAGTACCTTCCATCCACCAGATTACTTGGCACTGAATACGTGCCATTTTTCACTGCAAATGGATCGAGAGGATCTGTTACTGTTCATTTTACAGAAAACTAAATCATAGGGCCATTCTATTTGTTAATTCACCCCTAAATCCTACATCTGGCGTTATGGCCAATGCAGCGCACTCGCCATTCCATCTGGGCCAAGTGCCTTGCGAACCGACCGTCAGGAAGTAAGTAGTAGGTCGTGAGGTATTAACCTAAGCTCAGGCTAAAATCCCTCTCAATTCTCATATTTAAAAATTCACGCTGATAGTCTTAAACTGGAAGTATTTGATAAATACTTATTTAACCCTTAATGTTTATTTGGGGTTTTAAATGGCATAAACCTAATATCTGAGGTGCTGTATGCATATTTACAGAATTATTGATTCGGTTATTAATAAAAGTTGTGAACAAAAAGTCACAGAACTGGGTAATCACTATAAGTAATCGACAAGTCCTTTTTATTATTTGCTTTACAGGTGAGGATTATGAAGTAGTTGGATACCTTAGCTTGGTCGCTGATCTGGCTTGATGATAACTCGCACAAATATGACCAAACCACCTACATAGAGAAGGTGACAGTTGTACTACAGACATCCTGGTCTAAATTTTCTGCTAAGTAAATCTACCTTTCTTGAAACAATCCGGAATCCTGATTAAAATCGTTTATTTTAAAAAAACACTGTAAGATGACGCTACCTAGGTCAGGTAAATTGAATTTGCTTTAGGTCTGAGTATCAAAGCAAGGTAAAAAGGCATTCTGCGATTTCTGATTTGACTTTTCGACTCAATGGAGAATCTGAGTTTATTAAATTCAAGATGACCCACTGATCAGAAAAAAGTGCACCGCTGTTCCACGTGTTCTTCTCGGCTCAGGTTCATTTGTTCGCCATCGACTCGCTCCAAGACTTACCGGTGCCCACATAAATTAAGCCATCTGGATATGTCATTTGATACATCATAAGCTCAGTCACGCGCATGTGGCACGATAGTACCGAATATTATTAGTCCTGTGTGTCGCAATGACTTGCGAATCTTCACGATTCGTTGTAGACAACGAAAGCGCATAACAAAACAGTACTTAGGCTATTTGTGAAGTTTGAAGCAGGACATAAGGCATTAAACATTGACAGCACTCTGCTTTCATCGAGGTTTGAGCGTTTGCAAGCACTCCGGTCATTGCTGACTGACATCCGTGATATTTTTAAAACAAACTCCGCTATCGATCACGTGACAAATATGCAGGCAGGAAACAGGCCATACCTCAGCAGTTTGGAAATGAAAACCCCGTAACACAGCCGTGGAGTTTGTTTGCTGGCATTTACAAACCCTGCCAGTGGTTCTCGGATGAGTTCATCTCAAGTTAGAGGTTTGTCTGCTTCTCTTAAAATCGCCATGTTGTCAGGTACGACGATTGCTTCAAAAAATCACCACAGAGGAACCCTTTGGTTACGTTAAATTGCTCCTTAAGAGCCTAATTTTGATTTTAATGTCAAACTTGAAATGTGATTTGAAATTACTAGTCCTAAAGGACCAAAAGTCGTTTTTGAAGATTAGTGGCTTAAAACAATTGAGTTCATTTGAAACTCAACAGTTTCTTTTTCTGTTTTATCGTGAAGTCAATATAAAGGGATTTAAAAATCGGAGGGAAAATTGTGCTTTTAAAAATCACAAATAGCTCCTGGCAGAGAATTTAATGCATCTGATCAGTTCTCGCTTCTGACCAATTTATAATACTTCGCACTCCCTTAGCGACGTTAAGATTCAGCAATCCGCAAATGAAATGACTATCTTTTCACTAGACGAAACATAAGCTGAAAAAATTAAGGTAATTTTTGCACTCCCTTCAAATTATCGGCTTTGCATTTGTGTCGAAATGCTAAAAAAACAAACTGGATTCAAATTTCTACCCACATGCCCTCTTAAACCAGCAGGAAAACTTGAAAACAGGGTTGACTACATTAAAACAACTGACACTGCTTCATAATTCAACGGCCCGAATGGGTGTCCTGATTCAGTTTCAGGCCAGCTGTGGATCCAGATCATCAATGGAAAATGACGAGGGCACGAACGTTTTTCTCGCAGGTTCAAGGACCATCTCGCGATCAAACGGTTAAAAAAGGCAATGAAATGTAATTGTGCAGTCCATGTCTTATGAGTATCCATTTTTAGTCAAGAATGTCACTGCCCTCATAAAAATGATGGCTGGTATTTACACCTAGACCGATCTGGATATTGATATCTGTTGTAGACTAACAGCACTTGACACGCATCCACTGATTGCACTTTTCCGGATTTTGGGATTTTTATCCTTAGAGGTCTTGAGTTGCTGTCTAGACAGCGTAATAACTAGCGCCAAATAGAACATGAGCCGAAAAAGTAGCCCCTTGAAGCGCAATTAATCCTATTAACTAATACTGATCTATGGCACGTTATATTCCTCGAGTAATTATGACGTGAGGAACAGCAATTAATCGTGACCTGTCTTATCTCGATGTGAATCAAGCCTATCACGCACTGTAGGCTTTCGTATCGATCGGGTGCTGCCAGTTCAGTTTGATGTATTCTGCAATATCCAGGATTCTACCTCTTGGCTCGCGCCCTAATAGTACCACGGTCTGAACCTTCACCACGGGCACCGACTGCCCTGTGTTGCACTACCTGGATAAGAAAATCCCTCAACTTGATCAGTAAACCTTAATTTATGTGTTCCATCGCAATACAGTGTCCTTTGGTAAAAAAACAGGTTCGCTCGGTAAGACGTTTATTCATGACCTTGACCTCAAATAAAATTATAAAAAGGGCGGGACTAGAGGCGTCGATGGATGGTATTTAAGTGGAACTTGCGTAATTGAATGGTCATCGTGAGCAGTATAAAGTGCATTTTTTAATCAAAATCGTCTAAATGTTGGCGCAGGTGACAGTTGGGCTAGGTAAGAAGAGAGCAGTTGCTGTGGAGATCTTGATGTGGTTCAAAAAATTAAAAGCATTGCATCATTGTCGAAGTAATTGATGTGTTTGAATTGTTAGTAGCTTAAAAATACCCTGTATGCAAGTTCTTGTGTTTAAATGGCCTTGGGAGGTCCATTCAAATTGAGTCATACAATAAATAAAATGATCCGCATCAACAGCAGACTGAAGGAATTGGGGAGTGGGTTAGGGAAAATCTAGATAGATTGTGGGTGTGCTTTGTGTTTAAAGTATATATGTGTAGTTGTGGGTACCCTGGACAGGCTTGGCTAGTATGACCGTGGGGCAGGTGCTGTTCGCGAAAGTTAAACCAAAATGCATCATGAAGTGGCGAGTGAACACGGAAAACGTATTTGTACGTGTCACCCATTTCCATGTACATTATTCAGCACGGGCTGACGTCAAGAAAGAAAGTGAGGGAACATTTGTACAGAGGAAGAAGTGTGCAATGTGGGAAACCTCATCTACCCTTCGGCCAAGCAACTGACTGGAAGCTGCTAACCTTGAAAATCGTGGTATCCAGACGGCATGTACACCATCCCCCCCCCACCACCGCCCCCACTGCTTGGGTGGCCTCCGTTGTAGGGGTCGTATGTGGTTTGATGTGGCGAGGGTGACTGATGGTGATGGCCATTGGGTTTGAGAAGGGGATATCCTGACCCGTCCGGTGGGAGGACTTGAACCATTGTGTTCGCTAGCAGCATCGAGCCCGGAGTGCCCGCCGAAGTGCCACTAAGTGAATGTGACCCAGTCGAAGAGGAGTATGCAACTTGATTGGCTGCGGTTACCGTGACGGTAGAAGGAGGGCCTTGAGGGGAGTGGTGGGCCCTATGGTGGTCCACGAGGCCCATGTTGTTTGTCTTCCCGGAGAAACTGTTTCCGTTCAGGGTACGACGATAGACCCCCACGGAGTTGTTGCTGTTCCCCATCTGTCGCATTGCAGGCAGAGTCGCTCGAGCATGACCAGCGCTCTCAGATTGCGAGCAGCGGCGGCCTTTCCGGCTGATCACGCAGTAGCTAATTATAAAAATGCAGACAAAGAAGACGACAACTGGCGCTGCAATGTAGAGAGCGAGGCGTCGTTGGTAGCTGTTCTCCTCCAACGACTCGGCTGACTGTTCAGTTTGACCATCTGAAGGGGTGAACGTAAAGGGAAATAAGCACCTTTATTTTTCCCGCTATAAATGAGGCCAAAAAATTCACGGACCCTGACTAAAGTGAGTTTTAGTCACTCGTAACTCTCGAGTTGTTCAGAGCACGTACCCATTTGCACCTAGCCGAATCGTGCAGCAATCAGTTTTGTCTGAAGACTGTTAGTTTACTAAAGCGCGGTAATTAAACAAAAATGAGACTTGTGGGGCTTGTGCTAACCAAACCAGTCTAAAATGAACAGTAAAATCAGGTTACTTTGAGGATTTCGAGTTAATCCAAATGGCCGAAATACTTGCGGCCTTAATATCTAAGGGGGAGTTTTTGAACTAAACAGCTTGGTGAGGGGTTATGAAGTTTGCTTTAGTATATGCCCTCCAATATCCATCATTCGACATTTCCACACCTACCAGGAGGTTGTGCCATAATATAAGTGGGAGATAATATCGAACAAAGCATTACAGGTTAGTCCCTCCAGAAAGCACGTAATACTTGCTATATAAGCCTGTGAAAGCTTAAAACTTAATCTCCTTTCTACAGTATTATCTTGAGGTGGTTTATAGGTATGAAACAGTGCTATTTTCGCATCGTGGAACCATTATGTCTGCATTGTCCCTTGTGGATGCAGGATTAACCAAAAGAAATACAAGTAGACTAGAAGTAAAGTGACCTTGTCCAGAATACATAATTTTAAGAACTCGTCATCCAAGTTTTTTTATTTGTCGCACGTGAATTTTAAAATTCAAAAAAAAAACAGTAAAAAAGTTGTGTATTCTGCAAAATCAGCTGCACCTTAAAAGGCCCAAAAGCGTGGTAAACTTTTACCCGTCTCTACCTACTCAAAAACCCGAAAACTCGATCAGCTGAATAGGGTGTTTGAAACTGAAATTTTGTGGCAGTGCAATTTTAGTCTGAAAACTAGATGCCACATCTTCCACTAGCTAAAGCCCCTGGAAACGCATGCAGATGCTCTCTGCGGAACTTTGCGTGTTTCAACAAGACGATAATTAAATTGGGTCGCCCGGTAGAATAAATTGTATTAGGGCATTGAAAAAGTTATGATTTTTACGATTAAAAATTAACAACAATTAGGGGGGCGGCTTAGACAACCAGCGAGCTATAACTTTCCAAAATTTATTCTTTATTCTACGAAATTGAATGTTGGTACAATTGTTTATGTAATATCAAGTCACTTGTTGGGCCCATTCGCTGGTAACCTCAATCCTGTACATAAAATATTCCTTTATAAAAAATTAGATATTACCGACATTTAATTTACAACTGATCATTCAAATAGTAATACACGGGAGAACAGTTAATTTTTTGAGAATATGCTCAAAGATTTTTTTCCGAAAACAGTGACACTGAGTTAAAATTACCGGATTTACTTACTGAACCCGTCGTCCGACAGTAGATGCTTTTATTGTGAAATGAGCAGACATTCTAGCTAGATTTACGCTTACCTAGTCCCTGTTTCAGCGCTTTTCACGAAGTTACGACCCCGGAGAACCGTACACCTGAAAGTACTCCCTGTATCGCCCATTTCAATCTGTACACAATGATTCTTAAAACAATTATGTTCTCCTGATTCAGTAGACGTTATATCGGCTTTAACAGTGGCACTAAGTGGATTTCAGACGGACAAAAGCACGAGAAAAATCTAATGGATTACACAACTTAAAGGTATGTAAAATTTGTTTTCGCATGTCACCATACCTGAAACAACAACCCGCATGAGTTTCCTGTCATCCCAGCCAGACTCAGTTATAACGGAGCAAATGTACACGCCTGCGTCGCGTTCCGTGACTCGTTGAATGACCAGCTGACTCTCGGACGAGCCAGGATCGCTAACTGCAAACGGAGCGCTGATTATGGGGGCGCTAGAGGTCAACTTGTTGCTCGCCTCACTCGTCGGCATCAAAGGAAACACGATGAAGGCAATGTTGGAGAGCTGGATTACCTCCTTACCGGCTCCTTCGTAGGCAGAAACTGTTTTACCTGGATCAATTATCTTTCCCCACTAAGGAGAGATGATGAAAAAATCAGAAGTGTGGTAATTAGATGCCATCACGGCCTTGCGGTCGCGGGTCAGGTTACGCTAAAAATGTCGCGAGGCTGTATAGGGCTGCCTTCGTGGACTATCGATGTGTGCATGTGTGGTAACTTTGCGCAAATAAGATCAGTAAACAGTACTAGCACATTAAAATCCTTCAATTTTGCTGCTTTTGGACATCAGTCACATTAGCAATGAAGCTGCTTCCTCCTGTAAACCAAAACCGATTTGACCCCATTAATACAACTTGTTTCCGGGGCCGGCCAAGCCACAAACTCTCTACTTTCTCTTAAACCATCGCATTCAAACCTACGTCTTCCTTTCATGATACATTGATGCCCTTTTCAGTTGAAGCTTTGTAGTATTAAATGATAATCATCGCCTCATGAAACGTTAATAGTGGTGTTTAAAATTTCGAAAGTAAAATGTATTGAAATTTACCCTTCCAATATATATACTGATTTCAACTAGAACTTTCCCTTACGCTAGATCAGACCCTTACCCTAACATGGAGCACTTGCCCTAAATTCCTTAACTTTGTAGTTTCCTCTTTTACAATGTAATTAAGTCATTTAACTTGTGGTCGCAGGTCTCACAAGCACGCCTTGCTCGAGCGACATTGTCAATGGAAGCTATGGCGACTTGTTCTACCAACCACGCCGGTTTAAAGATTCTCGGAGGGGGCCCAACAATTAAAAGGTTATAGCAGAAAACCTAGATTCTTTGGTGGATTTTTGTCACCCAATTTAGCGTGTTATGTGCCACATTATTTCGTTCAATTTTTACAGCCAAATGTCAAATGCTTTTGACCTGACTCCATGCCAGTGGTCTCTGGAAGGTTAAAGGAAGGTGGCAGACCGAGGTGAAGATAACTGGCAATCGCTATTGGGCGTCATACTACATGTGACGATGCATTAGTGCCGTTCCGGTGTCTGCAGTAGAAAAACTGACTTACTCGTATGGTAACGGATCGGTGATGCTCGGCGTTGACTTTGCATGACTGTATGAGGTTCTCACCGGATCTCACATGGACTGTTATGTCATGTTCTCCCACGATGATTGCACCTTCGGAGCGAGCTACGCAGAAAAAGAAGCAGAAAGCGAAGACTGAGAGGTGTTTGTGTGCATGGCTCTACTTTTTTAAGCCGCCTGTCAAAGTTAATGCCTTGCGACATTAGAAAAAATTGAACTTACCCATGCTGTGTCAATTAATCATGATATCGGGGCTGCCTTTTTTTTACATTTCATGCTTTATCTAACATGTATCCCATTCCCAAGTGAATGTCTCATCCTCTTACCCTTAGTAAAGCACCTTGATGGCAGCCAAAGACGTCCTTATTTGCACAATCTAATTTACTTCCCACGAACTGAACTATTATTTTGTGGCAATTTCCGCCATTCTCGAAGGGAGGAATGTTTGGGTAAAGAGAAGTACTGCTGAAGTTAGAAAACGGAGACGCTCTCTCCGGGGAGAAAGAGCGCGGGGTGGGATGCGCAGTTGAAGCCAGCCCTGCCATAGCCCCCTTTCACTTGAACGTGTCTGTCTGGCGTACTTAGGTGATATGACATGTGGGGGTGGCGTGAGGGCGGGCAGAATCTGTGAGTGGGCTGTCGTGGAGCGGAAAGGGAGTTTGGCAGGAAAATGTGCACGCCACTTGGGAGTAGCACGTACACAGCGGCGTCCCGTCACACCCAGCTTTCACATCACCCGTCTTCTCTCCTTCCCTGGTGGTTCAGGTTTACAAACAAGCGAAGCTGCCGAATTACACGAGCGATTCACCCCTTCCCTTGTCAAGACTGCAGGTAGTGACCGTGAATGCATGGGGACGTTTAACATTTGTGGCCGTTCCCCCATTCGGACATTTGGGGTGGGGCTGGCGGGGAGTGAGGGAGAAGCAACACGTACACATACATACTAGCCCTCTTCATGACTCTTTTTGTATACCTTGGCATTTAAACACACACATGAACAACTTTATACGCACGCACGCTATCACAGATGTGTGTGTGTGTGTACATCCCTCGCTCCGCATTTTTTGCCGAGTAAACAAGCTTTTGCAGTAGAAGTGACTTTTTGACCCCTCTTCTTCTTCTTCTTCTCCTCTTCCTCGTACCTCGCCACACAGATTTTTGCACTCTCCTTCCTCTCTTTGTAATCGTGCATTCGATGTTGTTAATTTTGAGATGGAATGTTAGGTGAACGATGCTCGTTAGTTTCGCCTTCGATTGCTAAGGCAAATTTTTAAAAATACAGTCAAATTTAGCAATTAAAAGATATTTTGCAGTAGAAGGAGTAATATTCTTCCCGCAGAATTAAATCAGTATGGCTCAAATCAGTAGCGTAGTAAAATACTTAGAGTTGGACAACGCGCCTCATATTTTGGTACACGAAATTGTACTGATATCTGGACTGTAAGAGCCTTTGTTCACTAGATCCGTTTATCGAAGTGGATGTGAACCACTAATAACCATGTCCATCAATGTGAAAACAGTCGCATTTGCCAATCTATGAACGTATCATGGAATCTGACTGTTACAAGCCTGGTTTATAATTTCCGGCTGCATGAGGTGAATACGTAGTCCAAATAGTAAAAACGACTCAAGAAACATGATTATTGGCGTCGTGATAGTCTTTATAATCTCACGTAATAAAAGCAGCAGCTTAAATCCCGGGTCGCCCAACTCACTGTAAAAACGAAAACAGGCCCGTCAAAAAAGGTGTGAAAGATGTGGTGAAAAGGAAGACAGTGTTTATACAGTCTGCAATTCCTAAAACCGTGCCTGTTTTAACTTGAGCCGAGGAGTGATGGGCAGGAAGAAATGTAATGGCAGACTAAAAAACTAAGTACATTTCGACTAATCTCAGGGAGTTTCATTGGAGTCCCATTCAGAAATGTGGTACACGCAAATTCAGTGAGACCCGAGACATCGATCTAGAAGGAAATCCCCTTTTACCGATTGATTTCCTGATGTTTAGTGAAATATGTTTTGACAGACAACCCATGTTTTGCAAGGTTTTCAAATTGAGACCTACATGTTGGGTGAGCAATTATGCCTAAGTAACGTATTACGTTTCTTTCCATATCGACGAAGTTCGGCTTATATCATAGATCATATAGGAAATTCCCACATCCATCAAGATTTATGCTACTTGTGATATTTCGATTTTTCTACCTCCAACACACTGCATTTAATTCAAAGAGTGCGGTGTGATGTTGAATTAAGACTAAGATATAAATCCAGGCTTGATAATAATGAGATTAGTGAGAAAGGTGTATTTGATTAAGTTTTCTGTGCGACGAAACCAACCAAATGGCCATTACCCATGTAGTCACAATGTTTAAAAGGCCCTTCGCCAGTATAATTGCATAAGTATTGACCACTGCACTTTTGTCTTTCAAGAGCACTGTCACGATAACACAATTCTGTAGTTAGTAATTGCATTGAGTGACACCAGCCGACTTCTATCGATTAAGGGTCTGTGCGACGTAAATTTTTCAAAATCAATGGCATAAGAGTCCTGACGACTGTGCACGAACTCCTCCGCTAATCGGTATTAGTTCGACCAAATGTGAGACATCAAAATTAATAGCAAAGCGGACGATGCATGTGTACAGTTACGGCACGCCATTTTATCTATTTGTGTTCTGATTATTAAATCGTAGTCTTCTAGGTAGTATTTCCTAACCAATAAACCTAGTTTCTGGTGTCAGACGTCACACTGAGATCTATTATTAGTGGTTTAACCAACATTCCTAGAAGAAAACAAATATGGCAATGAGAAATTATCACCTAATGCAAAATTATATCCCATATGTAGCCTTAGGCTAATAACTAAGTGATAACCTCGGCTCTTTAAATTCTAATGTCACAGAAACACAGAATGCCAAATTAGTTTTTCACCTCAAACTTATGATTCACTTGTATGTCAATAAATTTCCCTTGTTTCTGATGGCATTCTATTAATGCACACATTCTTCAGGACAATTATCAATTAAACCAGATATCGAAATATCCCTTTGGTTTAAATAATTGCAAAAGTAAACGTATCCTACAGTCAATCTAGATCAAACACACTTGAAATTTATCAAAAAATCGTAAGCCATTTCTACTGTCTATGGGAACTATCGTGTAAGTCTAATGTGGAACGGAAATATTAATTCGCAACAGAACTATCTGAAACATTTAGAATAGACACTCCGATAGAATGTAAATTTATGAGAAAATGTAATATCTCATCCAATTTGTATTCTGTTGATTTTGAACAAAAATAAAAAGATACCAAATCTCCTTATTTGAACTAGTGAAATCCCCTGGATCATAGTAACACATGCAAATGGTTGGGCACTGTGGTTAAAACAGCGAACAAAGAAAGCAATTCAGCCTCCACGAAAGGTGAAGCCTCTGTGAGTAAAGTGACAACTGTCTCTGGTTCGTGAAATAGCAAGTTAATTAAAGGTGTGCATTTGCCAATTCCGTTTCTTTACTTTTATCCAACTAATTCCATAGCAGAATGTCTGCCAGGCATCTCTAGAATCACTATCATTCCATATTTTTTTCTTTTTTTACTTTCAAACACAACGGTACAATTCGTGAAAGGGAGTACTTTGAGATGTTTTTGATAAGATGGTACATTTAATTTAATGAAAGTAATATTATTTTTAACCATGTTTTAACTACCAGGGAACGCTGTGCCACCATTACGTTGAAATTTCCTTCAGCAAAGATGAAAGCAACACTAAGCTCCTCGGTTCCGCAAACTGACCTGGAAAATTGGACCGCAGTCTCCTAAGACGTACCATTTACTATCAAGCACCTAGCTGTTGGTACTGCCTATTTTTTAAGATGTCGTATTTTAGATATAACCAACTGAGATAACTTCGGGCAGAAGAAAATCAGAACCTTTTAGTACCGCGATTGCAACCTCATGATGAGTTGGTGTTTGATCTAAACCCCGTCAATACATCATCATTTACATATCAGAAAAAACTTTTAATTTGCCGTAGATGCGATAATTCAGGGACACCAGAGACAGCATTTATCAAAGGAAACTTTTGAGGAGTAGATACTCAAACAGGTTCTATGTAGATGATTGAACAGCAAAGTACTCAAAGTGTGACCGTTTGCCCAAGTAAAAAAATATACCATGGTGTCGTTGATTGCGTTATTTTAAGTTTGTGAAACGATGCTGTCAGTTCCTCAGAAAACTTGGGATCATACGTGTAATTTAAAGCCCCTATGTGCTTTATAGTAAAGTTCAGGTTTTCGATTCAACGAATGGGACCTGCAATTTACCAAATGTCATCTCTAGACAGTGTAATTTTTGCAAGCATTGATGACAGCACTCCTGAACAAACCCTAAATAATACTGACGTGCCAACATAATAGAAAGTGCATTCGGGGTTACGAAGGCAGAATTTACTCAACAAACCTTCGTAATCTCCTCCGGGTAAATCACATGCTTGTTTACTTGTGTAATTAAAAGCGTAATATCGGGTGACTGATAAAGTGCTTTTGCCCAATTTATGACAAAGTTAAATACAGCACACTTTCATAAACAATAGTGTTTATTAACGTTTAATGTACTCTCCATCATTTCATGCAACTCTCCCCCAAAGCTGTGCAAATTTTGAACTCATCGTTTATAGAATCTGTGCAGTTATTATTCAAGGAAGGTCGCAATGTAGTTTTTAACTCATCCCGTTAAATCAAATATTTTGCTAGTCAAGTTATTTTGCCGAGAGTGGAATGGTTGTGACTTTGAGGGGACAAGGTGAAGGAAATACGCCAGGTGCTGGAGAATTTCTCATTTTAACTCTTCATATTTTGCTGTGTCTGCGTAGTTACATGTGGTAATGCGTTGACATGATGAAATTCGATGCCTTTTACCTGAATTAATTTGTACTTTTTTGCCTGAATTTCAATATTGACTCGGATAATTTACTCATAGTACTTCTCGACAGTCATTTTTGGCTACGTTGAGGAAACACGCAAAAATTCAGTCCCCTCCAATCCTGCTACAACCTTCCCTGTATTCAATTTAGCTTTTGCCGTAGATGCTGTTCTTTCTCTTTCATACAAGCAGTTTCCTTTTCCTAGCATGTTATACACAAACTATTTATTATCTTCAATTGTGGCCTGATCTAGGAAAGGTTTTTTTACTGATGGACGAGGAGAGAAGTAGCTGTGAGAACATGGCTGCTTGTTCCATTCTGTCAAAACGTGCGAAACACGTAAATTAAGTATCAAAATGTATCCTAGTTAATTTAAATAATGAAATTCAGTAGAATTATCGATACTTAGTCTCTCAGACAATCACTTCGAAGGTAATCCATGGATAATTATTCATAAATCAAGGATTAAGTCATTTCCATTACTGGAAAGTCGTTCAGAGAGAATTCTGACGTTTAGGTTATAGTCATCACTTTAAAAGCGACCAAATCACTTGGAACGATTTTAAGAGTATGAGCATAATCCAAATTTGCGCTATTAATATTTTCCGATTTCAGCATTTTAAACAATTTACACGAAATTTTTTTTACTTTAGACTACATTAACCCTACACACAACTCAATCTAAATACACTTTTTCTAATATTGAGTTGACTCAGAAGGCATTTGAACAACTGTTAGTTAATACAATTAAAAAGGAGCAGTACAGTTAAAAGTGAGTGCCTCTGTCAGCTGTAAACTTTTGCGATCATCCACTGTACCCCGCTATGTCTATTCGCCGCACAAAGTCACGTGGAAATTCAATTCAAAATCGCGTTCAACTCTTTGGGACTGTTGAGTTACTACAAAAACGTTCATATTTTGGACTGCTCTTGTAACAAACATGTTCAGATTTTCCCTCTGTTCTGAATGATAGCCAGAACAATAAGTTGCCTAATTATTAAAGATTAATGTTTTCGACTTAAAAAAGCTATTTTATGTCACTTATTAACATTAATTTAAACATTTCAAACTTGGTGCAAAATCTAACACGAGGTCAATATCGGCGATTAGCTACTTCAGCATAAAATAAGGAGACGTAATTGACACTTCAGAATGACAGCAATAAAGAAGGAGTAGTCTGAAGTTTATGTTAAAGGCTGCTGGACATCCACACAGAATGTGATCGGTGTAAGGGTCATTTGTAAAATTCAAAAAACGAGCATCCCTCGTGGTGCCATTTTCTTTGAACTACAATGCTTGTTTCAATGGCTTGTTAATGCCTAGGTTCACGCAGACCGCGGATTACCCGAACGCATGGTTCTGCTTGCTCGCCTCCGCCATCCGCCCCTAAATTATCGTCAAAGTTGACTGCCTGCAGTTGCTCGTAGAATATTGGGCAAATTGGGAGAGAGGCTTGTCGCTTAGCCACCAACGGTTGTAGCAATAAGCTGCATCCTCCCCCGCCTCAATAATAGGCAAAGTAGGGTTCGACCGA
>UXSR01005354.1:18811-97503 GCA_900604375.1 Mesocestoides corti | reverse complement strand
GATAATGCCAGTTTGAAGATGATAAAATTACGAATCATCGACAGTACTTATGGCACCTGGGAGATTGTGATTTAATGACTAGAAATGCTCACTGGAAGTTGAATATGCAACTGCGCACTCATTAAATCGTGTGAACAACCCAAATCATTTGTAGTCATTATCCTCATTGATAATCTCCCTTGCCAGAAATATTGCAGATAATTTATTTGATTTACCCACGACTTCATTGATCGAGGCATGAAACTTGACCTCTGATTGGTCTAGCATCTAATTCATTAAATTAGTCATCTGATTGTTCAAACAGGGTCCAATAATTGTAGTCTTAATGCTTCTTTCCATGCTAGGCCAGTAAAGGCTAAATTTTGGCATGAATGTAGGCCTACTGTGCAATAAGTTGAAGTAGTGCATGTGTGCTGTATTAACGATTAAATAATAATTAATGCTCTGAATAGCCTCTTATTTAAACAAAATGCTCTACTGATTAAATCGACGCAGAGTGCTGGGAAACCAAATGTTGACACATCGACTGCATTTCGCTGTTTTACCTAAATTGCTTACACTTCAAATCAACGGTGGGAGGTTTGCTGAGGGCTCGTCTTGTACGGCGTTTGCCAACATAGACAAGCAAAATTTGTAAAGAATGTGAACAACACACACAAAGCATCTTGAACTTGTTAACTGAAGGACAATTTTTTTATATCTAATAAGAAGACAGTCCACCTGCAGCTCAATGAGCACAGTAAAACATGGGGGGTTGATAAACGGAAATCTCCAGTGGCATCCTGCTCATTTAGGTTTTAATCTGCATTAATCCCTGCAAGTTCACTTGAATGACTCTGTGGCAGAATTCTACACCTTCACTTCGGCTTCCTTTGACAGGAAACCCAACGCAGTACTTTCAAAAGAAGCGATAGTTATAGGGGACAACGGAGAGCAAAACGATGACCATTAATCACAATTTGTCTCCAATCAGGCGTAAACTGTAGGAACAAATTGTTTCTGCAAGTGATAACCGAATAAATCAGCAGTTAGTTTTGTGACTTTTAGATGGATCACCTTGATTTGCATTTGCTACACCCGAGTCATTTACGTGCTTTCAGCATTTTTGAGCACAACTACGCTTCAACTCGCCACAGTTATTTAAAAGCCAAAAGTAAACGTCTACTTTTATAGCCTCAGTCCTCTGTCTATTTTACACAGCACTTCATGCCCATTTGACTCTTGTAAATTTGCATTTTATCGACGAGAGCTCAACAACCATTCACAAGGTCGAAATTGGCTCCTATGCGCGTCAGGGCACATTTGGTAACTTCACATTATTTCCCAAAATAATTAACTAGTTTCTAATGCTGCGATTTTGGGACAAATTTGCGCAGATTATTTGGTATTATATGACTTATCAACAGACTTGCCTCATCGCTCGGTTACCGCTGCATTCACAGTTGACTGGTACTTATTCTACCATTTCTCATGCTTGTTCCCCGACTCCTGGCAAAAACCACCGAAAACATGCTCATCATTCGGCGTCTATCGGGCAAGTTGAGCGTTTTCACCAACAGATAGAGGTCTTTGATGCCGCAGAACCCACATCATTATCCGAATGACCGTAATTGAACGCCAATTCATTAAAATTTATCAAAGAATCCGGTTTTTTAGCTTTGTCAAGCGGTGTTGTAATTTTATGACCGTGCATTACCTTCATTGAATGAGATTTGAATTGCACAAACACAGTACAATTTCCGACTTCATCATGATACACTTTGTATTTGTTCTATCAATACTACCCAAACACTTCACTAACCACCTCATGAAGGCTTGTGCAGATATGGGCTGAAAACTTTCCATGAATCTGCGAGTGGTTCTGTTCTAAACAGGGTAGCCGCTAGCCCCTCCCCCGCAATCTATCAGAAAACAGCACATTTGGCACCATCTGGCAACTCTTCTAACACACCTATCCCCCATAGATACAGGAGATTGCACGAAAGTTTACGATTTCAGTCTAGCTCCAGTAAGAGGCCCTACCGTGTTCCAATATTTCCGACTCTGAGTCAAGATTCAAGAACCAATTGAATGTACCATAATACATCCACCTGCGAATTCGCCAACTTAGGTACATCATCCAGGTGTCCATTTACATCCGTCTAGAATTTGATCACTTAACGGTTAAAATAACAGCAGCGAAATGAATCACATTGAAGGTAGTGAACAAACACACACGAAGCATCGATGCAAAAATTGTCGTATCGTTAAAACTTTAAGTTGGGGTGATGTTCATTCACGTGTCAGCGTTCGGTACAATCTAGTCAGACAGAAGAGCTTGCGGGGAGTCCCGCACGAGTGATATGCTCGTGGCTGGCTGTTAAAATTGAACTGAAATCCTGTTTGGACAAAATTAGTTTTGAATGGTTTCTGTCAACGGTCGAATCAGTGCATTTTCTCCATGCATAGCCTGTTGCCAATCCCTTAGGCGGCAATGGTTCGAAGTAATGCCACCGTGTGGTGAGGCTGGATTGAGCCATCAGACTGACGGAAGGCAAAATATCTCGACTCTTGATTGGTTCAGCCGCGAATTCATCCCATTGAAAGTCTGTTCGTCAGCAGCTTGCATGCGCAATCTGAACATAGTTCTATTAGATCTGATATTAATTAAAGTTGTAGTTAGATTTAACCAACGAGAAAACCCGACATTTCTCTAAGCCAGCCAATGTGCCGAAACAGACTTAACATGACATCGACGAGATTAGTGTTTAATATAAGCCCACGGCTCCTTTCAATGGACCACTGTTGACCTCGGAACACACCATGTGGTTGCCACGAGACACATTGCCTAAAGTAGACTCTTTATCTGAGAATTTGTATCAGTGTCACCGAGATACACGTTATGCGTTAGGTAATGACGGGGCAGCCAGAATTTCCATGACTATTTGCCGCTAAATTGACATTTCGCCGGTGATTTCACTTCATTTCGTCATCCCATCCCTTAGACCTCTCACTGACAACCTACATTTGCGTCAGTCCTTTAGGATCTTTTCCATGCGCTCAATTAGGAACGGTAAAAGCAAACCAAAGTGACGCTGCCAAGTAGCTTTAGGAGGGGACCTAAAGCGTGATTGCCTTTAGCTGCTCAATTGTCACATTTAAGCCTCGCCATGTGATCCACTGCACTCTCCCAATACAATCTAAAAATGGACTGGCATGGCATCAACAAGTTGTGCA
The DNA here is from genome assembly GCA_900604375.1 of Mesocestoides corti. Lineage (NCBI taxonomy): Eukaryota > Metazoa > Platyhelminthes > Cestoda > Cyclophyllidea > Mesocestoididae > Mesocestoides > Mesocestoides corti. Next base: position 94,287 of record UXSR01005354.1, on the reverse strand, counting down.
ACTACTTTCTCAAAACGCGGGTAGAAAAACAGCGGGGCTGAACCAGCTTAGACGGTTAACCAGTGAAGTGCAGTTGCTCGTTTTCATCACTACCGATGCTCCAGCCAGGTAGTCATCATTCTCAGCCATTTTCTTTAATGTGCATCACCTTGTTCTCGACTTTTCAGCACACTCAAGAATTCAAGTGTTGTTTACTCATGTAAGAGATGTGCGTGTGTGTCGACGCGTGTGCTGAAGGGCACCAGTGTGTCTCTCACGCCCACATCGGGTAACTGCGTTGTTTCTTTTGCGGTTCAATCTAACATTAAGCTCCCTGAGAAGAGTGAGAAGACCAAAGCTGACGGAGGCTCAGGCCTTTATTAGGCCACAGAATGCGGCTGTGTTCAGTCGTGGATGATCCCACTTATGGGTACATAACTCGGAGCGTGTGACGTTGATTGTTACCTTAGGGGATTACGGGGTTTGTTGGTACCTACATAAATCCAGTTCAAGGTCAACATTAGGGTTCAGCATAATGAGTAAAATCGAAAGCCCCTGTGGATGAATCGGGGCGACAATTTTGAACCTATGGGATACACTACGCTTGCCCATTGGTTCTGGTGCTAAGGATGTTATGAGAATGGGGAAACAAATAGCTACTGTGATTTCAGCTATTTTCAAATTAGGCTACAGCATCCAAAACACTTGATAGTGAAATAGTGACGCCACATACTGCAATTACTTTGAACAATATCGTAAATGCACAAGAAAACGATTTTGGCCAGAGTTGATTGGTTGAAGAGAGCATCTGATGGGTCAACAGCCCGCCAATTGTTAAAATGATAAGTCTGCTGCTATAATTGTTTAATTAGAAGGGGTTTAACCAATCATTACTAATCGGAACTATCCATAAATACAAATGTTGAAAAAATACAACGTTTGTTTTATTTGATTGCCTTCAAAGTGAGTACGAAGTAATATGCATAAATCTCAAATCATACAAAAAATGTTTGTATCTACTGTGTGGAGAGATGTTCAAAATGCACGCCAATTGGCTTCGAGTCGGGACGCTTCGCCCTGTTCTCCTCATCACATTTACCGTGATCACACATTGCATCCACATTGTACATACTGATGCCCAGTTTAAATGCCATCATTCCGAGAAACACATCCTCCGGTGCATAATTGTACCGCGTGTATGCACTCGCGATGGCCATGTCGTCGACGATGTCAGCTCCTATGAATTGCAAAAATCCTCGGGGATACTGGTACATCAAATCCCATGGGAATTCACGGTACGACAGGTACCACTTCGCTGATGGCGATCTAAGGGCCTTGTCGCGTTTCGCAATGAATCCGAAAATGGACTTTCTCATTGTCTCGGTTGAAACACTTTTGAGAAACTGTGCCACCATGGACAGATTCACGCGATGATCATCGTCGATGATCATGAATGTGTTGGCTTGATATTTGTTGCAGAATGCTGACAGCCATCGCAGGTTTGTGACGGTCTTCCACGTCAAGTTGTAATACGTGTCCTCGTAGTCGGCCAGCACTATGTCGTCGTAATCGTCGATTTCCTTGTTGATGCGTTCCATCACAACATCTTCCTTGCCATCGAATTGGTCGAGCATGTCACCGCTGCTCCCGGGCAGGCTGATGATATTGCCGTCGCGATTGAATAATCTGCCACCGCGTTTGCGTGGCAATCCGAGACTGAAGACGACTCCCACCTTGAGCTTTGGGTAACGGGCGCTCTCGCGTTGCATGAATGCACGAAACGCCGTTCTCGCATCCCATCCGAGATTGCCACTTTTCACCACAATGACGAGGTCGTGTTTGGTGTTGTTTGAACAGACCTTTGTGCTTGTTTTCAGGATGCGGATGGGAAAATTGTACTGTGGTATCTGAATGAGCAAAAATAGAAGCGATTACCCCTTTCGTTCTATTTGCTTTTCTTAACTAATTCAATGTTTTCCTGCAGTTCTATATTAACTGCCATTGATTTCCTTTAAAATCTACGAGCCAACGTGGCAGTATCTGTCATTTGTTTACTTATAAATTGGCTGCAACTCCCTAGCTCGACTGCAATCTCACTGGTTAAACAACCCATTGTCATGGTGTGATGAAAGCCTTCGTTACGTTTATTGACGAATCGCTTAAGGTGGTGCCTTCGTGCTAAATGGTATTTGGTGCACCACCAATTGCCAGTCATCTTAGATGCCTGGTTACGTGAGAATTTTCATAAGTTTTTACCCATGAGATCACATCCGAAATTCCATTGACTGGTTTACAAAAGCAAGATGGTGCAATGAAGAAAGGTTAAATGAAGCAAACATGGATTCAAGTAAAACGCCAACCTACATCAGAGACGGGGAAACCGGTTTTGATGGCCTTGACGATTAGCTTCAACGGAACATCCTGCGGATACGTGTAGTACACCTGTGGGTACTTCACCAGCTTCCAGAATCTTCGAGGTAACTTTTTGAGAACCCCAAATGAAACCATGCGTAGTGTTCCGATACTTTGAAAGAGGTCCCTCAGATGATAGGATTTTAATGCATTCCTACTCTTCGCTTTGGGGTTCACTCGCACGCATATCGTTATGTTGTATCCAAGCCCACCCAAGCCAATGTCTTCAAGAACACTTGGAGGCCATTTGCATCGAGTGTTTGTAGGTATGACATAAAAGAGCTCAGTTTCCAAGCAGCCTTTCTCTTTACACATTTGACGCACGATGGTGCTGAGCATAAATGTGCTTAAAACCAAAATGCATATGCGGATTATCCTCGTATTTGACATACGTTTGGTCAAATGAACTAGCACTGTAAGCAGATGCTTGAATTTATCTGGAATTGTGTCTTACATCATTGGTTGCAAGAAAAAAAGCCTGTGCTGGTAATGGAATTTTATTCGAGAGCCAACTGTATTTGTGGAAGTGGGTGGATGGGGTGTGTGTGTGGGTTTAATGTGACCTTCAAAGTAAATCTTCCATATGCTCCCGCTGATATGATTCTATAGGATGAGGCGCACGTTTTACGTTGCACGAAATGCTAGGAACCAATACACTTTCGTAACGCCTGTCTTTTCTGTTATAGTCTGAATTTCATTTGGATTTCATTGGACTGTATCCCAAACGATGTACTGGAATTGGACAATTTGGTGCCCCATTTACTCTTGATTCTGCCAAATTCACCTCCAGCCAGATTGTTCAGCAATTACGAGTCGGCAGATCACAGCTTTAAAGCATCAAATTATGATGAGGCGTTGATAAATGAATTCAACAGGCACAAAGTAACTTCAAATCGACCCTACACGGAGTCCGCATTCTGCCTGGCGTTAACCTTGAGTGCAGATCCGAAGTTAATTAGTTAAAGGTAGTGTAGAAATCCAGCAGGTCTTTCAGTTAGCTGTCGATGCGGCATTTGAAGAGACCAGATGTATCTTTCTCTGTTATGTGAGCATCGACATTAGGATTGAGGAAGTTGAGGATGTAATACACGCAAGTGTTAAACCATCAGCAATGTGTGTCGTCTTCTACTGTCGCTTGTAGACGCTGTCACGAGAATCCATTGTTCTCCTTCAATAATACCGGAAAAAACGTTACATGTGAAACTGTGTTGCCGAGGCAACGCTAAATGTGCTTTGTTACGAATTGGGATGGCGTTTTAAGCATAGCTCCAAATCACTTAATCTACGCATGAGCTTCAGTCAAGACGACAGGGACAACGAACGTAAGTTTTCTCTCATCAAGGAAACTTTTCTTTCATTTTTGCTCTCTTGCTAACTTTGACACACCTGAAAATCAGTTTGCACAAGATCTGGGCTAACACTAATTATTTGGTATAATGCATTTCTATGCAATGCTCATGGAGCCTTTTATCCGGTGATGTGATTGCTAACCATCACCTAGAGTAACATTAATCAAATTACAGGGAGAAATTTTATTGCCAACTTCTAGGACGACCTTTAAACGAACATGATGATGGTTTTTTCGCATGAACCAGGGATAACAGGAACCCAATTTAGCCAGGAACTTCAAGATTTAAAGACGAACGTTTCAACCAGGAATTAATATGATTGGTGTTGAGAGCCGAATGACTATGTGGATCGATGAGTAGGTTGGCGACGCTTTAAAAGAATATGCGAAAGTGGCGTTGGCGTCAAAGCACACTAATTAACAGGTTGCCTGGCAACGTCATTTGTACTTGAAAATCTTGTCAAGTCGGAATCATCGTAGCAAGTAGCCATGATGATTTTTTGTTTCATACTGCACACACCCACACCCACTCAAACACCGAAGCAATGCCGAAGTACTAGAAGAATAGTGAAGTCAACAAGAGATTTTAATGAAAACTACTGAAAGCAGCCATTTCACCTAAAATGTCCCAAAATAAATTTTGGTTTCAGGTAGGAAATTTCCTAGGGAATGACTTTACCCTAATTTCAAGTTAACACAATACTTTCAATCGTATTATTACTGTCTAAGCTTTGCCACAATTTGACAAAGTTAAGGAGCTGTGGAAGGGACAATTCACGAATATTTTGTGACCTCGGCTATTAGAAGGTGTAGTTTTAACTGGGTCTAAGGCATCCGCAATTTGTGCGGGTGTATAAGCCATTACGGCGCAATCTAGTGCGTATTAATTTAAACTCATTGATCGAAGCATCGCCTGGAAGTATCTAATGAACATTTACGACGAAGGATCTTGCTCCGGTTTCAAAAACTGCTTTTTACCACTCACAATTATTACGCAATCGGTCGTAGGCTGCTTTAGACTATTTTCATATTTGAAAAAGCGATTTTCACACTCTATAAAAAGGTTGCTGTGGTGCCTTGCATGTGGTCTTGAACCACGCCGGTGTCACTGAATTAACCCTCGCCCGATTACGCTTCCTTGATACTCACAATGAAGAAAAAGATCGGAAAGGACGTGGACGCAACCTTTTACTTCAGAGTTCAACCACGTTGGTGTCGCCATGAGGTTGGCGCGTGTGTATTTATACATCGGATGTGTGAGTCATACATGCGCTAAAATCGGACCTAGGTGTGAGGATAGTCCAAGATAAATATTCGTGTGAATGAAAGGGAAGTTGAGGATCCGCGGAGATGGCGAAATTCTGCGAATAGGGGAACCCTGTGTCGGAGGTGGGGTGACCGGATTAAGGAGTGTTAATATACACGATTCACAGTGAAGTAGTAAATTGCGCCTTCTCTGGCGCTTGTTCCAGGACATAATTTGGCAAACGTGAAACTTAATTCCTGTTTAATCCACAGACCTACACATTTTCTTGCATTTGTCATCAAGGACTGTGTAGTTGGTGGGGGACATGAAGCACGTTAGGTTCAATGATCAGCGTCGACAGAGAAGAACGCAAAACGTTCAAGCCTCCAGAACACGTGAATATTTTGAAGCACAAAGACGCAAAAAGGAGTGCGATTTAGTTGCTGATGGTGATATTTCCAGAAATCGTTACGAGCCGATAAGAGCCAAGCGACATAAAGATAAAATCCACTTCCTAATCCTGTTTCCTTTTGTGCGGGTGGACAGGCGAAAAGCGTTCGACCAACCCCGACACCGATGGAAACCGCCATGACAGCGCATCGGTCCGGAAACTCGACGGTTGGAACAATAAATCCGTCAACGGATCTGTGGATAACAGCACGCCCATATTCTACACCCCGATGCCAACCGACAAGTTTAAGTGTTGTGCCTGCAAGGAGATTCTCAGGCGACCGGTTAAATTTGAGGCTTGTGCACACTCATGCTGTTCCGCGTGCTATTCGGACATAATGTCGTAAGTTGACTTGTGTGTGTGTGTGTATGGTCCCCCCACTTCCGACTTCCTGTTCAATTGTCTCCTCTTGGCAGATCAACTGGACGATGTCCGGTTGACGAGACGATATTGGAGCGCAGTGAAGTCACCGTTGACAAGCAAATGCAACGAGAGTTGGATCACCTCGGCGTGAAGTGCAACTACTTTGAGCAGGGCTGTCAATGGACCGGTCTCGCTATGGAACTAAACGAACACCTGGACGAGTGCCAATGCCGTCTCGTCACGTGCATTTACAACTGCGGTGTCGAATTCGAGGTAAGAAGGATGCTGCTCATTGGACGAGTTCTTTTGGAGCATTCCACGAATTCCAGTCAAACAGGCTACCTGGTTTGCAAGCACATCAAGTATTTTCCAAAGACTTCCGCATTAGTTAGACGATAACAAAATGGTGGAAATAACACAGAAGAGTCTTGAAGTAATTGAAGATATCTGACGTTCTGGTGGTCTTTAATATATCACTCAACTTCTCCAACTTGTGTACACGAATTTAGCAAAAGGACATTTTAAGGTGACATTTTAAAATAAAACGCCCACCTAAGCAACTTTAAAATGTTTCAGAACATTCCACTACACCACTTCATTCCTAAAATAACCTCGTCACATTTACAAACGAAGGACCATTGTTAAGGAACCGGATACTCAACCGATGTCGTAAAATATTTCGTAGGTGCGGTACATGGAGCAGCACGTCACCTCTGACTGTCCCAGACGTCCAGTGGTGTGTCAGTTTTGCCAGGAGAAAATTGAGATGCACGAGCAGTCGTCGCACATGGAGACCTGCAAGCGATTTCCCATCCCCTGTCCAAATGGCTGCAAGAAAAAGGAATTGCCGAGGGAGGAATTGTCTGCCCACCTCGAGACGGGCTGCACCAAACAGACGATGAATTGTCCCTTCACGGAGCACGGTTGCACCTTCCGAGGCAAAAAACGAGAGGTCAGAGCTCACCTCAACGCGGAACTGCCTCTTCATATGCTCCTTCTGCGCGAGGCATTCCAAGCCCTCCACAACGTCATCGACTTGCAGGTGGAGTGTTTAAAGATCTGTTTTTGCAAACCACTTCCACGTCCACTCACAGCAAAGGTCACTGAGATCGGGTAACTTGGAATGCAGGCTAAGAAGGTGATTGGACGGTTATACGTCCACTTTGTCGCCGTGGCCATTTTTGTGTGTCACCAGCAACAAGCAGTGGTCCAGATAGAAATGTCTTTTTCTAGCAAAAGATACCATTTCTTCCGTCATCTAGACGGTTTTAGGCAGGAATTTCTAATTATGAGATTCTGGAAATTGACCTTGGCACTTGAAGATGACACATTATTGTTTCAGGCTCAAGCAGTGAGGGAGAGTCAGGCGACTATAAAGAAACTTCAACTCAAACTGCAACGCAATGAGTCTTACTTTGAGCCGTCGTTTATCTGGAGAATCGACGGCTACAGGGAGAAGGTGGAGGAGGCGCAGCAGGGTCGCAAGACCACACTCTTTTCCAGTCCATTTTACAGGTAATCAAAGTGGAAATCAGGTTTCTACTGAATTTGTATTAGTAAAGTTCGCAGGAGAGTCCAGAACACCCGCAGTCTATCCCTTGTCTAATTTTACAGCCACCGTCACGGTTACCGCGTCTGTCTGTCACTGTGTCCCTATGGAGAACAACGCTATCGTGGGAAATATCTCTCTGTATTTGTCTGCCTTTGCCGTGGAGAGTACGATGCTTTGTTGAGTTGGCCCTTTTCTTGTCCGGTGAGTTGGTCATTGAGATTTTTACACTCATGATCTTGTGGAGAAAACGTTAACGGAATGAACTTGTTAATCCCCTCTACCCTAGTTCAATGCCGTAGTAATAACTAATCGCTATTTCGATCTCGAAGATGCTGATAAACAGACAGACGCTGATTATTTATTAATGGAACACGTGCAAGCATGTTTGGCTGCTTTGAACATGCAAGTGGTTAATGTGGAGCCCACACCTTACCTGTTTTAAACGTTATTGACCTGTTGTTCATGACGTTCATGCCGATGATTATGCAGACATTTCTTGAAATCTGCTTCAACTACAGTCACTACTAGAGTACTGGACAGCGTCTCGTCACAGAACTTGATGTCTCGTCACATGTCTAATGTTTCTCTTTAACTCACTACTTAATTCACTGTGAACAGTTGACAGTCATGAAGAAGCTGGTGACATCTACCTAAGGTGGTACTAAACAGATTATCTCAGCTCTGTTGCGTTTTTTGCAGATAACTCTAAAGCTGCTGGACCAGACAATTGATCCAACTTCTCGAAAGGATCACGTGGTGACTATCCGGCCGAATCCCGTTGCCAGCAATAACGCTTACCTGAAGCGACCCACAAACGAACGAAACCAGTATTTTGGCTCACCACGTTTCATTGAATTGGATCAACTTAACTCCAGCAACTACATCATTGACAATACAATTTTCATCAAGGCTTACTTTGACATTCAAGCTTAGAGTTTGACACTGGTATCTCCATGAAAGAAGCTAATAATTTCGTCGTGTTCTCATATCCGTTGTCTTATTTTAGTATATTTAAAAAAAAGACCAAAATGTCTTCTATATATCAGTTCGGGGTATGTAATGGACAAAATAAGTCCTATTTCCGGGCGAAAAGTGCTTCCAGACGCCATCGGAGAATGCATGTTGACGCCAGTAGAACGCAGTGGGTTTCCGTGGCAGGCAGCATGTTACGTAGTAAGTAGCATATATCACCTCAACTTCAAGCATCCAGATTTTGCTAAATTGCTTTCTTCAAACCGTCGTCTTTACTGCCTTCAAAGTCACCACCTTCTGCCTCTAGTGAGGCGTTGTTGGATTAAAAAATTGCTAAGGTTTACTCACTGGACAGCTGTTTTTCCTACCGTCGTCCAACTCTCCTTCTTGAGAAGCATTGAGCGATTTTCTGATTGTCCCACAAAGAATCTTGGGGGCACAGGTTACCGTAGACGCCACTGCTATTCTTTCCTTCAAGCGCTATATAAAGTGCCGAAACCACTGATAGTCTGAGACAACAGCTTGTCCCGGGTTACACGAGTTTTAGAATTTTTTTGGAATTATTTGCAGATTAAACTTTTGGAAAATTTCGGTGTGCAGTCTGCAGGCCATCAATGCCCACAACCTGTGGTAGTCTGATAGGCGTGGTTGAGATTACATTGCCAGTGACCTGAGTTCTTGTGACGTTTTGTGGAGAAAATGCATTATTATTTAACAGTTGCATGTAAATATGCATTGTATTTGACTCAGAAATGTGCAAATTGATTTGTATTCGAAAACGCATGCCTCAGAAACCCGAAAAAGTGGCCTAATACATCAAGATCATGATTCATTATTGGAATTTCAGCAAACCTTGCCTAAGTAACCCATAACGCATCAGTTGTTAGAACACTTTGAGGGGTCATCTACTGCTTGAGCGATTCGAGTTGTGAAAGAGATATGCAAGAAACAATTTTCTCATACGTAAGGCACCAAGACATGTTCTTGCTAAAAAAATGGATTCTGGATATCGACAAATCCAATGGCCTACTTAAGTACTGCTTAATCCCAAAACCTGGTGCGCATCCAAACCATGAAACTCATATGGTTGAACGTGAACGCACTCGTCACAAATCTATCTGTTGCTATGAGATGGTTTTGAGGTCCCCACACATGAAGAAACTTGACCTGATTATGCTTGAACTAGTGACCTCAACAAATTTGATTTACCATCGAATTACAGGGCAAAAAAAGGTTGAAAGAGCTTCACAGCAAGCAAAATTTGCATAAAAACTTGTCATGTTTTTCAGGGTGCATGCAACACGAACTCTCCAAAACTGTTTAGATTCAATGTAAGTTTTAAAAGCACGACTTTTAATTAAAGAAGACGGAAGTCCGGTGAGGCCATGTGTGGGGAATGTGACGGAACTTCAAAACTAAAAATTTGGACAGCAGATTTTGTGGTGTGGGAGCAAACAGTGTCGGGTTTCAAGAGTCTGGTGTGGTCGCGTTTCCTGAATCGCTTTGTAAGGTCTAGGTGCTAATCGAACAAGTATATCAGCGTTTACGGTTTTATTGTTTGCAAGCTGATGATTTCAAAATTCCACGGTGGCACACCCAGCAAAATGTGACTTATTTCTCATTCCAGTTAATTTGAGCAGGTGACGGAGGCGGTGTGAGTCACTGTGCATCATCTTCTACAGCCCAACCCCACCGCCCTACCGTCGTACTTCGTTTCCAGACAATTGTCATCATCAGGGGTGGTTTTGGATTTCAGCACTGAGAGCGCGGTATCTAATTTCAATGTTCTGAGTTCCCAGTCAGAGCCCGCTATCTGCCACTGTGGTTGTGTGCGTGTGTATGCATGACTACCGAAATCACGACCGATCAGTACGATTATCGGCTCTGTGTTGCGACTTTTAACTCAAAAAATGTTATGTGTTAGCATGCATCTATCAGACAACGCTGCAACCAATCAGATGCTGAAGTCTTTACAAGGCTTTATTGGTTACTGAATGTCAAGGCCACCATTGGCATCTACCACGAAATTAACAGAACTGATTGACAAGTATAATTCCGCATCTACCAATCGAAATGTCAAAGACAATTTTTTCTCAAGAAGGTTTATACAGGTCCATGTTTATATCCCGCAGCAGCCAACCAGTTATTTATGCAGCATGCATCGACAAAAATTAGTAGATCTTTGCAAACAGACCACGCAATGAAGCATACCTCAAAAAAAATACAGGATATCAGTTCTAGTCCAGCATGAGATTCCTCAAGGCAAGATGGGTCTGCATTGAAAGAAGGCTGAACGTTCATATCGGTGTAAAAGTGACTTGCGCCGAACACCTTGACGTCGAGCACATCGAACAATGTTTCAAGTCTCGATTTATCTAATTACTACTCTACTTCGTGCTTCATTCTTCCAAATCCAGCCAATGGGAGCCTTCGAAGCTTGAGTTATTTATGTTGTCGCGTTGGTTTATTGACTGGTAAAATGTCTTTAAGCGAGCTACAAAATATGGTGCGTTTCAAATCAAATTAGGTTTCTGGTTGAAATATGCTGTTTCAGTCAATTTCAAATTTGATTTCTTAAACGAGCCAGGCACTAGTTTGGATTCAAGCCTGCAACCCCTAACTAGCTCATGCCTTGAGGAAGATAAATTCCTGACGTCGTATTGTGCACATGAAACAAGACCTGTCCATGCTATGAGCTCAAGTTCATCACATCAACCACTCGCTGAGTTTTATGTTGGTGGCGTAATGGACAAGTAATACATCAAATTTGCATCTTCGTGGGTCAAGGACCTGCTTACAACATATCACAGACCCTTCTAGTGACTGTGCAAGGCGATCAGCTGTTTTGATATAAGGTGCTGTACCAATAAACACCTAAGGTATTCTTTAGAAACTTCTTGAATGATTCTTGTTGTTCACTAGATCGAAATACCTCCAAATATCTCTTGCTGACGAATGCTCCTTGGCACTTTTTATTCTGTCACATGTCAGCCACAGAGTTTCACACAAGAGAATTGCTCTGCGCAAATAGTAAGTTGTGCTGCCCTGCTGATATGCACGCCTCATTGCCTCGAGTATTCTACTGATGTAAAAGGTTGTCACCATTGGTTACAGCGACCAAAGAGGCCGTGCTCATTTTGTCGAATAGTGGTTGGTTGGTTCGCAAAAGAACTGTAGAGTGGATCAGTTCGTTTTGCCGCCAGCCATCACTCTCAACATTGACTCCCAATCATTGCAGTCATAAAATACTGACAGCTTGATGAGACTATGAGAGTAACACTCCCATCCAACTCGCCTTCCTCTATGACGTTTTTCAAGTACGCAAATCAGCTAAAGGTTGAAGTACTTCGACCAAACAAACAATCACACATGACTTTTCCTTTCATTTTAATCAGAGTTAAACAGAGTTTCATGTAAAATTGCCTCCAACTTATGATCCCCTCAGCGTGGGCCTGAAATCCATGCTCATTGTAAAACCATCGAGGTTTGCTAGATAAACCACAAAAAGCAAACGTTCATGCCTGGTAAGTCAAGCACTTTTCACAACCTTCTTTCTTTCTGGCAATTTGAGTAGATATCCAATGAATCACGACATCGACTGCTTTAAGATTTCCAATCGGTTCACAACTACAAGATGGAATACAGGCATCTGCGAAATCCACGGTATCACCTCGAGAACATCTGGATCCTAAGGCATGTGGCTGACATGAAGCCAGGTGCGACACCGGTAGATTTTACACCAACACAGCCGCAAATATGATCCACATGGTGAGTTGTAGGCGTGGGCAAGATTGTTATTTTTAAGTGTGACCCTACTCTTTATTGATTTCCTGGCAGTGGGCTTCCTGTAGGCTCTTGTGAATAGATTATTGCGATTTCTCAAGGAGCTTAATGAAATGAAGAACAAATTCATCGATAAATGGATGACAAGTCGTCCTATTCATGCCATTCAGTTAAAATTGCTTCCTGGTTTTTACCTGACAGCGAGAATAAACGATTTTTTCCTGGTCGTGTTGTAAGGCTGAAAGTGATTTCCAAGTGCCTCTACGCATAAGCCTCATTTTGGAGATTAGATATTAAATCTTTGGATTGGACAAACCTGGTTGACTAGTTAGCCCATCAGGCGGATTTTAGCATGTCTGAACGGTTTAAATTATCACACAAAGGTTACAAATCCGTCAGTTACACGAAATTATTTTGCAGCATTAGACCATTCGACGAAGTGGTGGTTTCATTTTCCACTAATTAACAAGACCATTGACTGTGTCACGGTGAGTTTTTGTAGCCCAACCACACACGATTTGCCTACCTCATCTTCATTACTGTGAAAAGGTGTCTTGCTCTGAGTTTCTTTTAGGAAAAACCACCCACTTCCGCACACCCACACAGGGCATCACTGGTCAAATGGCGCATACTTATTTCCCAACGACCGCTTCCCCTACAAAACCCTACCAGACTAGGTGATTAACGAAGCCTAGCATTTTCTAAAAGTAAGACTACACACGCATTTGATTTCTTCCTGTTTTCAAAGTGCTCAAACTATTTTGCCTCGTCGTTTCTGTCGCCGCGGCGATGTCGTCGCTAGCGGAATCGCTTTCACCCCATTTGCTGGTCTTTGTTAGCACTAAAAGCATCCCCGGGTGGTTGTGCTTGAGTAAAAAATCCGGCCTTCCTCTTCTCGTTCTCCTACGACCCCTCCGGAAAACCATTATATCCGACATGAAAGGAGAAAAATGCTGCTGTGTTTAAATAATTTACCCTGCAAATAGTCTATTTTGCACTCTAGGTAAGCAGTCTTTTGCAATACTTCGCTCTTCGTGCCTACACATCTTAAAGTTGCTTTCCTAAACGACTTCTTATCTCCTGACCAATCGAAATCACGGTTTCATAACATGCGATTCTACTGATTGCAGCACAGCAGGATCCAAAACGACTAATATTCTACGTAAGCCAGTTAATGATATCTCTGGATCTGGGCCTTAGTTGTGAGTACCTTCCGGTTTCCACTGAAGACACGCGTTGGACATTTCAAGAGGAACTACATTGCATGAAACATCCAGCATCCGCGTCGCGATCGGTTCCATCCCGAAATCTTCAATCGGGAAAATTTAAGTGAATACGCAGCAAAATAAACTTTTTGCACCAATTGAGTAATGTTGAATTGAGCAATCAGCTTAGGCTAAAATACGCTGAAGCGCTTTTCTTCGAATTCCGCAATTTTCATTGCAGAATGCAAAGAAAATCCTTTTCAACTTGGCATAAAAATTACCCAGAACTGAAACATTAAAAATTGAAAGCTTTGAAGTAAAAAAATCACCCCAAATTATCGCCCTGAATTGTCATGCTTATTGAAAAACCGTCGAGCATGAAAATTGTGCCAACGTCAGACGTGCCGGCAGGTTGAAAATTTCCCCACGAACACCCTCCTCTGTCGACTACCAACATTCATCGTGAAGACCTTCAAACGCAAAGATCATGTTGCCTGTTCCCACTGTATTAACAGGTGACCTTTATCACAACAATCTATCAGGCGTCGTTTGTCTGTTGCCACGTTGAAAATACCCACAACTGTTCCTATTCGCACACCCCGTGGGGAAGTTTGAAGGCGGTGGGCACATCGCAATGGGAATTTTGCACAGGACAATCATCGTAATATAAAACCGCCATATTTCTTATTTATTTGGCCCTAACTCAGTACTCCCACGTACAAAATTCACTTACCCATGTGTCCGTGTGAGCATATTTGGTGTGGTTAAAAATTCAAGCATGATGTGGCAGATAAGTTAGTTTTTGATCTAAAAAAGTCTATCTGCGCATTTCCAGACACCTCCAATTACTAATCCGGGCATTCATTCTGTCTTCTTTTTTACGAGTTTTTGTCGGTCGATTCCACAAATAATTCAGGGGATCCCTTTAATATACGGTTGTGAAGCTGCGGTTTTGATCGCTTCATCTCACAACCCTGATGTCAATCCATGAACCCAGAGAGGTGATGGAAACTGAGTCCGTTTATTCACCCAAATGCGGCGAGCCAATATTCAAAAATCAATATTTTCATGTCTAAGTATCACCCATTACCGTGAACAGACAAAGGTAATTCCAAGTTTGTGACAGCCCTGGATTGATAGGTGTAACAATCGATCGACAGCACCTTTACGCATCTTTTGAGAATTAATTGGAAGGTCTGTACCGCAAAATGAGCACAAATGTGAGTCTTAATCGACAAATAACTGGGGCGACTCCGAAGGATGCAGTTACACAGAGGGACAGGTCGATCGTCTTGACTTGACAAGATTCACCACACCTGTTAAATTTCAATTCCTAAATAACAGAACCAATGAAAATTCAATGAACTAGCGAGGCTAGCTCTACCTGTTTCCAGATGCGTTGATCACCATCGAACGACACAACTCAAGTTGTTTAATTGAATGGCGCTTGTAGAAGACCTATGCTATGACCTGGTTGCCTTCGTGCACAAAAATAGATTTTCTGGGTGAAAACGTAATTTGAATCTCTAAATTCCCAGCCTAATTCAATTGAATTAGCCAATGAAAACCCGTTTCAATTTTTCTCAACAACCCAGTGGCTACTGAATTACCGACTTTCAGATTCGGCCGGACTTCAACAGGTCAATTAATTATGCGGCGCATCGACATGTCTGAGGCGTCCTTTCTGTTGTTCCCATGACCTCGTAACCATGCAGGCCCCGAGTGTGCGCACGTGTGTGTTTGCGTACACTGGGAGAACCACAACACATGTGAACCACGTGGAGAGATTTATGAAATGGCTCTGGCCACCACAACGCGGTTCGAGCTTCAGCGTTTGGCGGTGTTGGTGTCCCCACGATTAAATAATTTTAGACCCGTTGCACCGGTTCTAGGTAGTGGACATTGTAAAATGTACTCTTTTCCCAACAAAATCCATGAGTTTTTCTTTAACTCCTGAAGTCTGAACCTGGATTTTAGTGGAAAATCTAACCACTTGTAAATTTACCTTCAACAAAGCACCTTTTTAAAATAGGTTTAGAAAGGACGACATGGCAAGACATGGTAGCCATGTTTTTTTATAGCTAAGCGCACTTCGCAAGCGTGGTTTACGACTGCGTTGATTATGCAAAGAGAACATCAAGCAGGTTTTGATTGGATTAGCCGTTGAACAGCCTTTTTAGTTGCCTTTCTCTAATTGGTTGCTTAGACTTCCTTTTAGTAGCGGTAGAAATAACCACAAGGAATATTGATAACAGGGCGCATTCAATGCAAATTATTTTCTTTATTCAAAAAGCAGTTTGAAAAGAGCGTATTTTAATTGCTCGAATTTTGATTTGCGAATTTACATCCAGGTTAAGATTGAATTACCCAAGTCGATTAAGAGCTTTGATTGGCTGAAACCAACCCACTTGAATGAGAGCCGTGGGAACCCTCTAAAAAGACACTTCAGTGACCATGACTAAGCCATGAGTAGTGACATTTCGATGAGTTTCTTGCGCTATTTAAAAACTAAATGTGACTAACTAGCTATAGTCCTGTGTCCAGCACATCTGGACGGAACATAGGTCTTCTCAAACCCCTTAATCCGATCGCTTCTCTGATTGGTAGGTACAACTGCCTGACGAGGACGTATCGTTTATTCCCACATCGTCAATCTTGTACACTGCTTCCAGTAATAGCCGCAAATAGGGGACTTAATTGCAGTTTTTATGGCATGACTTTTATCTACAACTTGGAGTAATCTCATAAAAGGGGAGGAACAATAAAACTCGAGGTTGCTAATACTTGTTAACTCGGAATTCCAGCCACAAGCAGTTTGATTTTACCACCTGGGTGCATCTTTTCGAATATTACCTATTTTCTCTGCATTAAAAAGTGATTTTATTGCATCCTTGTGTAGTTTGAGGCTATCTTAAAGAGCTCTAAAGTGGATTTTTATGAGCCATTGAATGGTAACAGGAATTTCGTAATGAAATTAAGAAGGCTATCAAAGGACTAACATATTTGGGAAAATAATTTAGTCTCACAACGTCATTGGTAGCAGAGAATGCAGCTCGGGTGCTCCATTGCTCTCTTTGGCTGATTCAATGGCAACAAATCTGGCAGTGAAGCTTCGCTCTGTTGGACGAACGGTCGGGGTAGTTACACGCTCAACAAATGGACGTGTGTGAGATCCACGTGGAGATATTTAAAGTATGCCATGTTTTGATATTAGACTTTGAGAACATCTACAAAAAGTCACATTTGTTTTTCGTGGTAATTTAAGGCGACCTTCACTAGATTATCCTGATTGGATAGATCTCATAAGATTTGATGAAGGTGCTTGTCAAGAGTAAAGCACATATTATTTGATCTGTATTAATACATCCGTGCCTTGTGTGCTTTAGGATCAAGCCCACATCGCTTTACCATAATTAGGGAAGATATAGTTATGCTAGAAGCTAAATGAATTCGCTCATTTTTGACAAGTCATTTTCAAAAACCAATAACAGGTCCTCTTAATTTACCACACCCAAATATTCTTGCAAACAGAGTACCTGAAAAAGCAAATACTGCCTCAGCAGGACAAGTGTGTCGCGTTAGAGAACACACTAATTGCCTGTCCTGCTTATCTGATCACGTGTCAAGCAGTCCACTTAAACAAGCTAGCTCTCTAACTCGTCACAAGAAGGGGAAAGATGCAGACTGATTAGTCGACTGTTTTTGAGGTAAAATATGCTATTTCGAGGGCATTTGCTTGCTTCATAGCCACCCAAACCCATGAAAATACTTTAATTATCTACCTAACCCAATGACCAGATTGATAATCTGGGCTCGTTTGAGCATTCGAGGTTGCAAACCAAAATAATGACTTCAGCTGAATTCGATTGCAGCCGACTTGAGGTAGGGGTATGTGGCAACCATGGTACAGGCACAGATGGAAATGAAGCTCTACTTCTCACTTTGCACTGCAATAAGTGCATTTGGGTTAGAGAGCAAGATTCGTTTTTAGCCAATTAATTTATGGTATCTTCCTAAGGATTGTCCGGGTTAATTAAAACCGACAGATCTGCCGGCGACGCAATTAGCATGGGCGATTTTTGCTTAATTATGCCCTAATAACCCTCAAAAATTGGTTTCGGGTTTTTCCACACAACCAAAATCCAGGTACGGCAGCAAATAATTAACTTTAGGGTCGCACTAGTTTATTGCATATTAACATGGGTGACTAATTTTGCAGGATAACTTGCAGTAGAAGTTTGCATAAAAACTATGCTTTTTGCGTGGTATGGTGAAATAAATTGGCAAGTTTGAGGAAAGGTGCAAGAAATGGCATTTTTCCGAAATTTCTTTTAGCGTACACGTTCATTATGCCAGTAGCAGAAGGGATAAAGGTAAGGAATTGACTTTAGAGGGATTCTGGAAAATGTGAGGCGACTTTGCAAAATCTACTTCGATTGGTTATTAAACGCCCAAGTAACATTTGTTCTCCCGGAGCCCATACAAGCCGCACTTGAAGATAAATAGGTAAAAATATCTTCTATATTCTCAGTACAAGAGGAGATCATACCGTAGGTTAGTTCGCATTTGACCTTTGAACCTGCAAACAGGCACGATTATGAAAAACAAGTCACTGACTCTCCGGAACTAATCTTCCACCAATTGAATTCTCGGTAAGTAAGGAATCGAACTTGTTTACTGAGCTGAACTCTCAAATCCGCATCCACATTAGGGTCATTTGCAAATCAACCGAAACCGAACCTGTGTGCTTCATCTCAATGCACAGAGTGTAAGTGATAATATTTATCTAGGATTTGTTAGCACAAATGTGTTACCGTTTCTCCGCAGGCAGTAAAAAGTGCCTAAAAAGCAACAATGGTTTCTGTATAATCTTATCTGCTGGGTCAATGTGATTCTAAGCCAAATTGTGGACAAAGGGGAGCTGGCTAGACTGGAAAAGTTTTTATGTAGAATTTGGGTTGGTGCTTACAGTGGAGTCTACCATTGTGCCAAAAACACATTTAATAATTCACAATGAAATGGTTAGCTGTGTGTTATTCGGTGTTGAAATTCCTTTCATCCAAATGTGCGCCGATCAATTCACAAGTATAAACATGAAGCTTACTGCAAGAAACTCGTTAGAGAGCAGGATCACAGTTTCGGAAAACATGAACCGCTGCCAATGCAGCAGCTGGTTACAGATCTAACACATGTTTTTGGCTCCAGAACTATCTCAAGGTTGCACCACACATCTCCGAGGCAATTATAATTAGCAGGTGCTCCATTTAGTCTACCTGCTGTGCACTTACCAGAAACTACAAATTTGTCAATGTGGTGGCACGATGTGCACCCGCACAATCCGACAGTGAGGAAGAGTTTGAGGAAAATAATGTCCAGCTAAACTCTCAACTCACGATTCCCCTTCTGGCGTTTATCTACCAAGAATCAAACCTATTAAACAGTTACAGCGTGGCCAATGAGTGACAAACACCGTGATCCGTTTGAGCATCGATTACCGGCAGGATGGCAACTTGGAGTCAATTCAAAGAGAACCCCAACAACTCTGCTAAACTGTGAACAACATTAAAGAGGAATTCGTGTGAGATTTTACGATTATTTGCAGTGCTTTGGGATGCGTTGAAAACCAGCGCCAATTTTTAGCTGATTTGTTTATTTAAATATACAGACTCTATGCAGAGAGGCAAGTCGGATAAGAATGTCGCCGTAGCAGTCCCACTAATCCATTAATAATTTATGCCTACGGTGGGTAAGAGTAGCAGCTGAGAGTGACGGCTGATAGAAAAAAAGGGCCTGAAAGTCAGGAAACAGAAATCCCTGATAATGAGACTTTTGACGGTGCTCAGTGGTCAGTTGGGCCTTCAGGCACAGAAAGACATTGTCCGTAAGCTTGTCCTTGAACTAGCCAATCAACGGGCTGCAAGGCGAGCCAGTGTGGAGTGGCAAAAATCGAATTTTAGTTAGCATCCACATCGACTCTTCCAGTGACTTTGTTGCTCTTTCTCAAATCTGCAAAATCTCTCTTCCCGCATTTCACGTTAAGTTTTAACGAGTACTTCTTCCTACCTCCAAGTGTCAGGATTTTAACCCTACAATCAAAACAACTCAATCATTTTTCACTCCTCAAATGCTCACGTGTTGTGCACACCTAAAGGAGTTAGAACTAATTTGCAATTCACGGGAAATTGAAAAGCCTCTTTTCCCATAACAACCAATTGCAAGCATTCGTTTAAGAGGGGTGGCATCCTAAGAGTAAACATTGCCGTGGTAGACCTTGCGTTGACAGGTGGTTGAGCATTTCTCGCTGTTCTGTGTTTGCTACAAATTCCAATAATACCAGTCCAAGTTAATCATTTGCTCGGCCTTAATCAGACTGCCTATGGTAATTCAGAAAATGCGAAATTGGCCAATCAAATTGAAGACACTTGGAAGATTTTCCATGCCTTCCTCCTGAGTTGATCAGTGGCTTTTGGAATGGATTTCAAGAGAACGAACCTGAGTAGAGATTTACTGTGGTGATGGTAGGCGAGTCAGCGTGACATTGGCAGGGGTACTGGAATCACTGCAAAAGTACTACTGAAGGGTTTTTACAAGTAAAACCTCGATTTGAAATTGTTTTCATTCAAAATTCACCACATTTGAATCGAAACTTCATAGAAGAAGCAACAATTGGTTATTGGCCTTTGAAATTCAACCTACCTTTGTAGCGTTTAGACTGCTCCGTTTTGAATATACCATTGGCAGATTTGGTTTTCAAATGGTTCATTGGCATTGTGTTTGCGTTGAAATAATGGACTTCGGTTTTTTATTCATTGTTTTTCTCAATTACTTTGACAAATCGCTTTTAAATGAACTAATTTCCAATGTAATGATTATGTCTTTACCACGTAAATTCAGATTAATCTTTCTTTAAACATTGAAAGCATTTTGATAGATAGGTATGACAATCCAATTAAACCACTATCAAACAATTTCTGTCAAATTTTGATATTTTACCCCAAGCTGACTTTTAAAACCCCATTGGGCTGTTATTTATGCATTAAAACACTACGTGTGGACGAACTAATGGGCACTCACTCGGACCCCCTGTAACTGCATCCCTGGTTTTGTGCTGTGAGGCTCTCACCAAGTGCCTTCACTGAAACCCCAAACACTTGGCCCACACCCCTGATTATGCCAGGCTTCAATGTCCTACCAGGACAAGTTGGGCAGTTTCTAATACTTGAAGCCAACCGCTTGAACTGAATGACGTCACATACCTGAACCACTTTGACTAAGTTCCTTCGCTTGTGGCATTTAAGGAGCCAATTAAATTTGAGAACTCACAGTTACAATACTAACTCCAAGATTGTTGAACAAACTACCATGTTACTTCTGCAGAATTCCCAAAATATTTTTCATTTTTTGGCATAAATAGTGGATGTGTTGCACGACGCAGCAGGACTGCTGCCTTGCACACCTATTTTTGGCAGAATAAAGTGACCAGATTCATTTGTTTGCGGATGCGCAAGTTAGATTTTATCAAACTAACGGAGGTAGACGTCTATGATTATTCGACTGACATGAATCAAAGAACATAGCATGACTAATTTCATTCTAACCTGTCTCAGCAGAAATGATGCGGCATGTGCCACGTTATCGCGGCCAGCCATAACGTTAGTCATTCATCAGATTTGGATATTCAGCTTAAATCTGCATTGAATCTGAACAGCTTTCTCATTGGCTACAAATTTTTTTGCTTTGCAAATCATCAAATTTTGAGAAATAAGCCACAAACTACATGCACATTCATTTTTGAAGGAAGAAGAACAACGTGTTGGTAATCCGGCCGGTCATTGCTTTTTTTATAATCTCCTTCCTCACTTCTGGTTTGTGTGGATGTCAACTGCTCCACTACATCGATAACTGTGATCTTCAGTTAGCCTACAACTGCAAAAAGAATTGTGAGCAGAAGCCATTTGAAATTGTCCCAGAAGTGTGCTGCGTTGACTTGGAAGGGTCTAGATCT
This sequence comes from Mesocestoides corti, assembly GCA_900604375.1. Taxonomy (NCBI): domain Eukaryota; kingdom Metazoa; phylum Platyhelminthes; class Cestoda; order Cyclophyllidea; family Mesocestoididae; genus Mesocestoides; species Mesocestoides corti. The sequence goes on along the minus strand of UXSR01005354.1, from coordinate 72,971 downwards.
GGAAACGAGGGGTTGACGTGGAACCAAATTCTTCGAATCTCGATGCTTTATTAGAAACCTCAAAAGAATGGGCGACTTCAAACTTCATAAGGCGCCAAATCATGTACACGTCCAGATCCAATAGTATTTGGGAAATAGTCGTCCATGGCAACAATACTGGTTGCTTGAGGTACGTAGGTGTCTTCAAGTAGATAAGACAACAGCTTTATGTTAAAGTTATCGGTTTTTGTGATCTGAAACTGTTGGAGACATGTCCATTTTTCCACGCCACAGCCACGGTGTGCCTATTCACGTGTGTAGTTGATGGCTGAATGAAAGTAACAGGAGCCAGCAAATATCAGGAGGAAGCACACTCAAACAAATCGCTAAATAAAACAGAACAGGTGGTTTAATTAAGGCAAAGACAGACCAATCGATAATTGGAATTCAGGGCATCCTCAGCAGAGCATCATGCTCTGTCCTCTGTTTGTGTAAATGCATATTTTCAAAGTCTATAGGAAAAACCCCGTAGCACTTTTCATGACTATGGGGTGCAATTTCTTTTAATTTTTGGAATCGCTAGTCTAGTATGATACCCAGCTTGATTGGTGGGTTTAAATGCTGTCTTCAAGTACCCTGAGATGGAACTCGTTGATTGGCCAGTTGAGCAATATGTTAATTGGATTCTTTTGGTGAATGAGTTATTGACTCAAATGAATTTCTAACCAAGGTCCACAGTCACCATTTTGTGCAATTTCAGGGTCTTGTTGCTTTGGAATTGACATTAGCAGATATGGAAAAGAGGACTTCCAGCACCACTGAAGAAGTCACCGTTATTATCACCGCTAGAAGTAGCTAAGTATTGTCGGAAAGAAAATGCGTTCAAAAAGCGCATTACAATTAACCCCTTTACAGAGGTTAGCCAAGGCAGTGAGTAATCCGTTAGCTGACCAGGTCTGTTCTTTTGTCTTTCTCTAATTACCGAAAAAAAGAACTCCCATTACTTGCAGTCTGCACGAGAGAGAGAAAGAGGGATAGCGAAGTGAGTAAGCTACTGGACAAGACAAAGTGGGCAAAGAGATGCTCAAAGATAGAAAATTTTAGCCAATTTTAGGTCTTCTAAGAGTCTTCTTTATTGTGTCTTGAGACACATAAACACGACCGAGTGTCACGTGGAGTTGGATTAGTCGCGATGTGGTACGAGATTTGAGAATCAACGACTGCGAAGCACGAAAAGCCAAAGGCTAATTTGTCTAAGGGAAAAAGTGACTACAATGGAAACTTTTTGAGGTTAAAGGCAATCAAATGGCGTTTTCTGACTATGTTGAAACTAACGTTTCATGTTGACTCAACTAACAACCAATCAGGTGTTACCGTAGTAAGAGGTGTTCTCCGATCAGAACTGCGCTGACAAACACATCCTCTCTCAAAAATGGTAGTATTTTGATTTTATAGATTTTTCGTAAAATTCAAGAATGATTTGCCCACAGAATTGAACCACCGGGTTTATTTAAATCTTTAACTCCTTGGCGCGACGTTTTTAAATAATTAACGCGAAGATTGCGAATCGCGTGAATTCGGTAGCAAATCGGAATTACCCTTGTGGGGTCTTGGTTTAATTTAGAATCGAAGAATTATTGCTCGTAGTACAACAGTTGACTCTAAACAGACCCCCCCCTCCTAGTGCAACTTAACTGCAGCAACTTATAACAGGGGTGAGGTCCGCTCACAAACACTACCTCTAGCCAATGAGAACTAAGATTGCTTAAGTACCATAAGCAGAGTCGAAAAGTACAACACTTAATGGCCCACACCAAAGGACAATTGGGTTTACACGCTCAACACATGCATATGCATCAGCAAGATCCAAAACTGATTAAAAAATCATTTATTTGTCCTCGTATTGTCGTAATGTGTTCAAAATTTTCTTTTTTTAATGCAAATTCGAAATTTCTGCTCCATTGAAACACTCTTACAGTCCTGTTTACAAACTTTTGGAGTCCGGTGGGAATACACGAGGTAAAATTACCAGTAACCCGAGGATTTGTGGCGTTCCGGAGAGTAAATTGAACTGTTTCTAGCCGAAGGTACAAAAAGGTGCATTGCGTTTGCCTTGGTAATGTGCTCGGTGATTTAAAATTCGCTAAATCACCCCTTCGAATACCAAAACGATGTCGACTTAAATGAAATGCGGGTAGAATGGTGGAACCTATATGACATTAACTCCACATATTCGCTACGTGTCAGTCGTCTGAACACACTGAAAGATTATTTACTGCTTAATTCAATTCGTTAGTCTGGACATGCTCGAACAGTATCGACGCACACAGAGGACACGAGGATGTTCTCCTAATTTTAGGATACTGAAGAATCCAGCGTTTTTGAATTAACCGATGCCAATCTTGGCACTCATTCAAACCATGAAGCTCTTATGTTTGGCCCAAAGATCACTGAAAATTCCTCATGTACCTCAGTATCTTTTTGTTTGGTTAGCTGAAGTAGGACGTTTCGTTCGGAAATGACCCGTTTCCGGGAAACGATTTTGAGGCCCCAAAAGATGCGACAACTGTTTCTTATTAAACTCCATCGGTTTAATTCACTATCCATTTGTGTAGCAATGCCTAATCAGAAAATGGTTTACAGTTAAGGGTTAGTCTGAAGTTGATTGGTCATGACTGAGTATTTTTTTCAGAAAATGCCAGAACATCCAGAGTGATTCTATAGTTTCACATTTTTGGACCACGCTGAGTGATCTACTACTGTAAAATCTGATTGGTTGTTTTTCGAATCTATATGAAATGTTTGGGCTTGCCAAAATCTACAATAAAGTGAAATGTAGTGACAGCTTTACCATTCTTTCTCAACTAAGTAGTGATAATATAGGGTCACACTGTTCCGCTGTTTCGGCACTGGGGCAGTCTCATTAGCCCGTCGCGGCTTTTGCACGGTTTAGCTAGGTACGGCAAAATAAGATTTAGACTTTTTTCTGGTTTTTTCTTATTTGGTATGTGTACAAGTAGCCAGACTGAGGCGACTGTCTTCCCTCCAGCCGCCCCCAGTCACTGGATTTTAATTAGAATAATGAGAATTCCGCGCCAGCGAAAACCGAGCGCAGCGAATTAACGCTAACAGGGAGGGTGAAAGAGAGAGAGAGGCAATTTCATGAGATCTCAGTTGAGTGCTCTTTCTTGCTGTGAAAGTGAGAAAAAAAGGACAACATGCGGACGAAAATGTCTCTCTCTCTCCCTCACTCGCTCTCTCTTTAATTTGTGAATAACAAAAGTGGCAGTTGATAAAGCCTCTTGCTTCAATCTACCGCTTCTTTGTTTTAATTCAAAACAAATTTCGCCCCATGGAATGGCTCAGATGGCAAAACATAATTACTTTCTATAGCGTTGCTATTAGCGCAATCCCTCTATACCATCACTCCGATTTGTCTTGAGTCAAATCAATACCAGAGGTCAATTAATGACCTCGAGTGTGGCTGCACATGACCAGGTACCATCTAGAGCTTAAACGTGTTTTTTTTGTTAAAAATGCTTGGGAGGGTGCAAGCCGCAACCTCTCGGAGAGCATTGTCGAGCCAGTTGCTTCGTCGTGGGTGGCCGATGGCACCTATTGAGGGCGCTTCTGTCTTCGACCGCTAGAAGTGGGTAGCGGGCCCAGCTGAAGCCCATCTGGCAGTAGATGGGTGGTTTTGGAGACTTTTTCCGTGTGCGCATTCCAAACGCATCGCCCACGCCAAAATTTTATTTAGGAAGGAAAAAATCTCGAGTTTGACACCTTGCCAAAAGACAACTTTAGTGGACAGTTTTAGCTGCCTTTTTCACTCTTTTGATGGACCCGATGGATAGACAAACACAGCGTCGTGTCAGGTAAGTAACATTAAGATCTTGTGCTAGAAATTCAACGGTGTTGTTGATTCTATTCTGCTCTCACTTGAACACCAACTATTACAAAAACCTTAAAGGTCTTCTGTCTGCGTCAACCAGGCAGGTAGTTGTGTTTACAGTGATCTCGGAATTTAACAATTGGGCTGCAAAAATGAAATACAATATTTAATCAGCATTATCACACTTAATTCAAAAGTTGCACGATTCCTAAATCACGAAAATCGATATTAATGAACATAGACTGGAGCTATGCATATTTGCATGTGTGTAGGTTTTTGAATGAAACAGTTTTTAAATTAACTCATTTCTTGGTTACCTGTAGTTAGCTTATTCATGAACTTAATAATTCAAGGTTACGCTTTGGTTAAGAGATTGATTTTTTTAAGTGGCCTATGTTCGACAACGAGAATATTTTACATCACAAGAATGAACCTAAACACTTGTTTTTGGCTTTGTTTAAGTAAGTTTTGTCTTAGCCAGATCATGTAAGGATTGACTTTTCTGAAACCTGCTTGACCAACGCCTTAAATCAATTTTGGTAATCTATTCGTTTTACGGGACTGTTCGCCTGCTCAATCTATGGTTTTCGTTAAGCTGTTTTTCCTCTAAAAATAGTGACCGATGAATATAGTGACATTTTTAAATCGTCCAAACCTACTTCGAAAAAATTCTGGTAGTTCTCATTTATATAACTCTTGATTAGCTTAAATAAAATCTTTGTGGATAGCCGAAACCAGGTGATTGTCTAGAAGTCAACTAATTGTCAGGTAAATTTCACTAGATTGCCAATTGGGGTCAAAAAATCTTCTGTCTTAGCAAGATTTAAAAAAATGGTTAATAGGGCATCAAAAATCGGGACATTGACGACAAAAGTAGGTTTTATAAAATATTTGACTAATCCACAGTGGTAAATCAAATGATCTGTGTTCAATTCGTAAACTTTTCTAAAAAGCCTCATTGTGGGACTCGAACACGGGACCATTTGTCAACTCATACACAGCGCAACCGATAGAGGAAGGAAGACTCAAGCTGATAACCACTAGTCCTTTACTCATCTACTACCACTTCTATGTCCCCTGAGGCAGTCAGTCGCATCACTAAACTATGTCAAGCAATCGAACTCAAGCGCATTTGGTTGCAGTCTTGTGTACATCTCATGAAACCTAATGACAGTCGACGACCACGTCATCCCACAAACTTTTCATTCTCTGCACATCGTCAGTTAGTTGTAGAGGTCATCTGTGTTCATTATCAATTTCTCCTATCTGATTTTCAGTCGCACAATCACTTCCGAAGTTGCTGCCTTTGGGTATTTTGGAGCAACGGGCAATGTGCCAGCCCACTTACTCTGATGGCACTCTTTTAATCAGCCTGCCTCTACGCAGGCCATTACATTTGTATTAAAATGAGGTATTACACATGTTGGAATAATCAGATTTCACTAAACTTGGTATCGGTGATTGTGTCTACAAGTCAAAGGAATGCAAGCTTCCACCTCCACAGCCTCCATTTGATTCGTTTGACACCCATGAGGGACGCTGGCAGTACTGATCGCTGGAAAGTTTGTAGGGATATGAGATTGGAAAGACCCGTTAGTTCAGCTCAGTCTATTATATATCACCTCAGGCCAGTCAAAATAGAGATATTTGTCCCATGATTTTGTCGAATCATGCGTCAATTATACTAAACAGGCATGAACGCTTAATCATTATCATGATTTTTTTCAATGCTAGCGTTTATTGTGTCGCAAGCATGATGCTTACGCAATCAGTTTGCCATGCAACAAATAACCACTTAATCGGTGCATTGTCCAAAACCAGTGCAAAATTACAGACTTCTCATAATGAGTGTCTGTTGTTGAATATATGAAACAATTTTTTTCCTTCAAGTAAATAAATCTCCCATCTGACGAAACTACAGATGCCTGTCAATTTGATTTACCTGCATTAACTGTCGTTTGCACCCCTGCCTTAATCTCAGCTTCAAGTCTCATTATCGTATTTGCTAGAACTAAGACTTTAACTGGTATCCTGCATCCGTATGATTCGTGTTGATTAATGGGAGCTCTCGTCCAATTTTCATTCTTGCAGTGGTGAGTCACCGAAGCCTCCCGAGATGCCAGTGAAGGTAACGATACGGACCACCTAGGGGACTGTGGATGTCACTACCGTCGTCTTCAGCGTGTGTGGATGCCTTTGACTAGTGCCACGATTGTGATGCGCCAATATGCCTACGAGATGCTGACGCAAGTTCTTATGTGTACAAGAGTGCTGAGTTGGTTGTATCCTCATAGTCGACACCAATTCTAGTTATATTCAACCATAGTGCCACATCAACGAAGGCGACGCTTGTCAAATGCCAAAACACTCATATGACTTAAGTAAGGACCATGTGAGCACCCTGTTGAACGAAACTGGTCCCCATCCATTAAGGGATAATTGGATCAAGCGAACGAACTGCACCCACACGACCGTTTCTAACCATCTGGATCAGGTTCAGAAGATGGTCTATGGGCACAAACCAGGGTTTATGGTTCATTGCATTATCACTGAAACCAGAAGATGCAAAAACTGGGTGATTGAGCAGGGACATGCCAACAACGCCGTGATCTACCCTCGACAAATCAATGGGGCGATGTCGATTGGCTGACACCAGGTTACAGCCACTCGTGTCAAGTTAACCGTGTTAAACCCAAATTTACACCATCAACCATGTCTTTCCACCGAAATACATTCAACCTTATGTTTGAACTTCCATTCCTACTACTCCTAGTGTGGAATAATTCCAATGCTCTGTTGTTATCTCGGCAGCTTTCTTTGAAGTTTCCGCGGGCCTGGAATTTGGACAAGGGGTCAGCGCAACTAACACAACACATGCTGGTGACCCGTTTTATCCACCAGCAAGTCCCATGACTTACTGTTTGTGGTAAACAATAAATAAGAAAGGAAAGGCTATTAGACCCCGCAGATTAAAACTCCCTGAAGCGGGGAAGATGCCTGTGTGCATTGTTTGAATTTCTTCGTGAAACTGCCATTGTTTTATAGGCTGAACCATTAGAGCTTACATCTATGAATTGTTAGTACCACATTCCAGTACAGAACATCTTGCATTTTAGACTGCCTAGCTGTATTATAAAATTAGCAAGGCACAGTAGGAATGCTCAGTGTGGAACGCTAATTGACTAATTAGTATATCCCAACTGTTATTTGAATTCTGTTGTTGCAACTGCAAGATTAAAGAAAATGAATGTTCATTTGCCCCAACCCATTAGCACCGAAGGCATCAAACTTAAACATTGCTTGACCGGAAGTGGATGTTTGCCAGATTGATAGTTGCAAGCAAACACGTCGATATAAAGATAATTGTCAACAAAATATGCGCCAAGTGAGCCGAGTGGGTGGTTTTGGCGGATAATTTAACTTCCGGCCTTGTAAGTATAAAACCGGCTACTAGCGCACTAGCGATAAGCGAATTCATCTGAAGTCAGCCAGATGCTACTCCTTCTCATCGCCTTCAGCTTCGTTGTTGCCTTCTGCCAGGGTGAGTTCCTTGCTTGCAATGTTCTCCACGCTTTGGTTAGGTTCAAAGCGTGTAGGCACCTGATCCTTGAAGTAATTTTGAAACCTTGCTCGGTGTGTCACTCAATTTTACATAGTTAACTCACAACTTAAAACGAGGAAAAGAATGATTTATTCTTGCGATTGGATTAGGATCGGGTTGTGAGATAAAGTCACCGAAAAATTAGATTAATAAAATATCAGTGGGTTCCACCGTGCCCTATCCAAGAAGGTCAAGAGCTTTCCCTTGTTTTTGCAAATATTAAGTTTTAAAAAAGATGTCCCCTTTGAAAGAACTACGAGAATCGTTTGAACACGCAAGTGTGGAATGAAAATTTTGGCCTGGATTCGATGGACTTGTTGAAGTAGAAGGTATTTTTGTGTGCATTTGTGAGTTGTCTGATTTGCCTCTTTTCGAAATACAGGTGAGCGTCACCCTATTTGCTTCGAACCCAAAGATCCAGGGCCGTGTCGGGCCTACGTCAGAAACTACTACTACGACTACAGAACAAATTCCTGTCTTCCCTTCTACTACGGTGGATGCGGAGGTACACACAACAGGTTTTTCACCTGGAAGGCCTGCCTCCAGGTCTGTTCTGAGCGCGACACCGATTGGGTGCTAAAAAAGCGTCCAAACTACTCCTGGGAGGGTTTCGACGAGGAGAGAAAGTAACCTAAATTGCCTAACAACATCACATGACTATGACGTAATTGTCCTTTGTGTTCCAAAACCTGCATTTTGTCTCCCAATGTGCGTGTTTGAGAAGTTGAATTTCAGTTAAATTGTTTACCTGAGTGTCTGTTTATTGTCGATTAAGTGTAAAAAAGTGTTTTCAGAAGAAATCTGACTTTTGTTAGCTCGCTTTTTGTGGTTTCTTAAGCTAGGATCTTGGACGAATCACTAGGACGTGACTTCGAATGCGACAATCGTGAATTTTGCTTGCCTAAACAACATGGTATTTAAAAAATCCTCAAAGGAGCTTGCATTGGAGTCAAATTTCATGGTGCCATTTGGAAGGTTAAAATTTAAGAAGAAAGAATAAGACAAAATAGGTTCTTGATTGTGTTCATAGAGCACTTGGAAATAGGGACCAATTGAAGGTAAGGATGATTCACCGGGACCAATCAGCTCTCATTTAAACCTTTCAGAGGAGTTCCAAACCAGACCACTGTCCCATTACATTAGGTTTTCGAAGGCTTATCAAATCATGTAGAGCCAATTATATGTAGTCATTTGAATAAAGTATTTCATTGTCGAAATTCCACCCTCATACCTAGCAATGTCATTGGCTTCTCTGGCTGTTACTTATTAATCGGTATATTCGTACGAATAACATCAAAAACGCGCATAAATTGCTAATTTCTAAGGTCCTGCAAACTTGGAAATTACTAAATTACTAAGTTATATAGGACTTACATTTCACAACAGTAACACAACACCACTGAAATTTTAAGCGTTTAACATCTGGCCGGATGGTAAATGAGGTTGAAACATCTGGCTTCGTCGAGGTAATCTTGCAAAGAGAGAGGTTGGAGGTACGGACTTTGGACGCCAGGAGATGTCTTCATAAGAGGCGCCTAGTGGCTGTGTAGAAGTAAAAAGAACGCTGACACGTGGAAATGAAAATCTTGTCAATTCGTTGTCTGACTTGGGTCCTTTGGATGCTAAGCAGTTGACCCAAACACACACACGCACACCCATATTTCATCAAAGCAGAAGTTGCCCATAAAACGACATCAGCAGGGAGTTGGCCTTCACGTTTTTCCCGACACAGAGCGTTCACACGCATTATGGGCGCAAAGGTCACCTGAATATCGTGGGACTGGGCTGTTTGTTTAAGTGTGAATATTGCCTACCACTGTCTTGTGCCACACCAAGTCCATCTACTGCTGTACTGACATTATTCCGCGTCGTCTACAATTGGTTTAAACGATGTTACTAGTGCTTCGTGTTGGGACCATGACGTAGGTGAACACGTTAATCCAAGATAAGGTTTTTAGAAGACTCAACAACCAAAATTGCAGCTTCTAAAATAATGGCCAAATGATATGCAAACAAAGATGTTTGTTCAAGTAGACGTAGGTAAATGGTTTTTTTGAAATCTTAAGAGAGTTAAGCTATAAATGTGTTGTCGAGTTTGGCTCGTATGTGACTATGAAAGACCTAACTAAGGGCCTTTTGAACGCGCTGGTGAAGGAAACTGGACACTAGACATTGTGAAATGTGTTAGTTCAGTGGATAAACTGCGGTCACACAAATCAGGGCTTCTGTGCTGCAAGGTTAAGAAGGAAATGGTTGAGCAGAGTGCCAATCTTCGTAACCGTATGACTTGAAGTCACAGCAATGCCTTCATTCAATACGCAAGGCCAAGGCAAAATCAGACAATCTAAAAGCCTCCATTCGACCTAATTGCTCGATTTTAACATGGACATTAAGCAGAACTAATTTGGTTTTGGAGACCGATGACGCTGAACCAGGTAAAGCGACCACTGTACAATCAGGATCTCGGTTGCTTTCAAGCAAAAAGATTAGCACAGCATTCAACATTAATGAAGGCAGTTGAGATCTTATTCGACGGGTACTTTGAGAGTTGATTTGCGATTTTTCGACAAAGTGGACTGTAAATTTCATGAACCGGTGAGCGGAAGCCAATAGTACTCTTGTTTGCCATCATGCATCAATTTTCCAAAGAGCACATTGTAGCTTTACATTCACAGACCATATTTCGCACATTATCACAAATAATGTTATGCCTAACCATCTCACCTGGCAAAACAGGAAAATATCGATTCGAGTGTGAGTTTGATTCTCTGACAATCGGTAAAGTGGAAGTTCCAAATCGATGTATTCTGTTGTGCTAATAAACAAGACGAACGTATGGCGAATGGTTACTTAAAGGTCATCTGTGTTAGTTGTTTTGGAGGTCTCATCATTAGAAAGAGAGATTGAAGCCGAAAAATGTTTGTGATGATGGATTGTATAAAATGGATTTTATGAAGTCAGGACAACTGAAACCAGTTTGACATACTTCTTCGTCGCGTATTTTCTGACGGGGTTAGGGTAAATCCTCCAATTAGACAGTCCAATCTCTCGATGACACCATAGAATTCTTGAAATTGTGATCTCTAGATTCAACTCACGTTTGATCACTTGTCATGACATTGTGTGATTGCCGTCTCAAAACGGGTTCACACGTCGTAGAATCGAAACTTTGGCCTTAATAAATCAGCCTTGTAGATTGTGTGTATTTCAATTCTCCCTTATCCTGTGTTGCTTCATGAATATCACATGAGCGACAGCGTAACGCTTCGTGTGTTTATGGGCTAAATGAAAGATCCAACTTTTGACTTTGCCCGTACTTTGGAGTGTCACGTGTCGGAGAAGAGATTTACCTGTAACACTGTTTAATCAATTGTGGCTTTACAAAAGAAAAAATGAATCGGGTTTCAAACTGATACCGTTTAATTTGCTAATCTGGGCAACTCATTACTGATCTTAAGTTCGACATTATGCCCACATTAGGTAATTGACCCTTATGCGACTAGCAACATGATATGCATCCACTAACTAACGAAGCCTACTAGATTCGCATTTTCCTAGAATTAACGTCACTCAAGAAAGCTGGCAGCTAGATGTTCCCACCTGCAATTTGAAAAATTAATTCAACTACTACGAAAATGTGGTAGTTCCACTGAAACGTCAATTATCTTCATTCTGCGTTAGTCGCAATGCAAGGATGTAGCTTCAGTCCAAATGGAGAAATTTGATTGGTGGTTGATGGACAGGTAGGGAAGGGGGTGATAAACATCATTTGCTTCTTCTTGCTATTTGCTTTTGTGTAAAATTTACACGTCGAAAAATATGTCCAACAAAACAGGCCCATTCAAAATCTACCAAGGTTAGATTTACCAACCGTTTTTGATCGAACTTCATCGATTTGCTGAAATTAAATCGGCGAGATTAGTTGGGAAAGATTTACTTAAACGCCTCTGGAGTGCCAACCTGGCCTCAGAGGTCGAGCCAACTTTGAAAGCAGGGAAAAAGCAGCGGTTTATAAAATTTCAAAGCAAAGCGACCTCCACATGTGAAGTTTACAGTGATTCAGGTTAAAAGCTGAAACCATTGACAGGCAGAATAATGTCGATTTGCCAACTCCTGCCCTAATGTGCTCAAATGTTCCCTTTTTAATTTGGGAGACTAGGCATGGCCGATGCTAACTCAAAGATGATCTTCCTCAGCCACTGCCTCGTGTAATTACCTGATCAACTTAATGCCTCAATTTCACCAAATTAGCCAATCAACCCACGTCCTTGAAAAGGTTGATCAGTCAGTGGGACTCAAGATTGCGTCAAAAATTGAGTTAGTGAAAGTTACCTTCTGAATCAACCAGAAAGGATTAATGTTAAAAATTATGGGCTCGTTTTATTAATTTACGAGTTGATGGTGACGGTTGAGTATATTCATGCATTTAGGATGAATCCCCAAGAGACACCCTTTGCGTTCTACTCGGCAATACATCACAAAACTAGTTTGAATAAGGCCGAGCAAAAATATCACAATTTTATTCCAGAAATAAGACCAGTACGGTTCATCGCGAAGGTATACACAAGGGATTGTTTTGGTGGGCTTTCTACCAAAACAATACGAGATCTGGTTAATAAAATTGCCTTCACCTCGGAGACGACATTTGATTGGTAGCTGATGGATGGAGATCGAAGGAAGCTGCAAACTCACTGAAGTGATAACAGTAAAATTGATTAACGCCACTTAGCAGATACGTATACGCATACGAAACATAAAGAGAGGCATCGGCTTCGAACTGGCACACACACAGACATCCGGGTGCGATTCCCGGAAAAAACCTTAAACTGGGCACTGTCATAAGTGGACTAAGAAATTGATATCTGATAGTGTGAATCTAGATTAAACTTGCTCGTGGGAAGAGTTGGCTGCCGCCAAATCTGATTTACACAGTGATGGTCTTCGTGGACATCAGCGAAGGTTTGAAAGTAGACTTGATCTTACCCTTACATCCGACAGAAGAATTCACTATCGGGACCTATCTCTCCACCTTCTTTCTCGAGATGTCTTCTGTCACAAAAATGATAAGATACCACCTGACGAACCACTTCAGAGCATGGAGTACAAGCAGTATTTAGCGGAAGTCAGTCGGACGTGAAAAGGCAGCGAATCAAGCTCTGATCGGTATTTGAGAGTAGTCAGGTTACGAGACACACAATCGGTCAGAGCATTAGACCATCTTTTCACACCCGAGGTGCCGCTTAGAAAAGACATTCCTCACTAACAGTCGGTGCCTCTGGCCTTCAAAAAAACTAGACGCAAAGAGAACAGAATGCGCTCAACGAATTCCATCAGTGAAAGAGAGAGAATACATTAGGATCGCGTGCTGCTTGTCGGCAAGTTGCCGATGTCGGTGCCCACTTTTTAAACCCCTTTTTACATGACTCATGGACGGCATTGTTGAGGGGTCCATCAGCAAATCGCAACTGCTCATGGTGAGTCGCGATGCGTTTGCCCCGAAACTCCAATGTCGTTTTGTGATGTTAAGTCATTCGTGTTAACAGAATATTAAATTTAAATTCGATACATTGTTAACGTCTGTGATCATGTTCATTCAGATCCGCCAAACGAGTAGGAACTCACTTTAGTTGACAGCGGTATCTGGGTCCTGAGAAATGAAATCTTTACACCGCTATAAGAAAAACTTTGCATGTTTTCTTCACTAGTCTATTCTTAGCCTCCAGAAATTTGTAGACAAGAATAGAGATAAATCCAGCTGTGGCAGGTTACTTTTAACTGACATGAAATCACAGCACATTAAACAAGTAAAATATGGACAATACAAAACAACAATTAAGCTAATGACAGTTTTCTTATTTTACGTATCAGTCTTGAACCACGTTGACGCATGCATGGCAATGTGTTAAATTTTTTTTACTGCTAAAAGGTGCAATTTTTAAGTCTGCAGCTATGTTTTTCATTGGCCTATAAGTAGCGTTTGAAAGAGGGCCTCAAGACTGTGATTGGTTGCAGCATTTTAATTCCACTGGTGGGATTATTGTTTTGCTTCAATTAAAAATGCACGGGGCTTACTTCCATTCGTAATTAAATCTTCACCCCGAATTGCTAATTCTGATTTGTTAATTATTTATTGTAATTCGCAATCTTAAAAGAAACTATTTAAAAACGCCGCGCCAAGGAGCTGAGGATTGAAATAAAACTGGCAATTCAGTGTTGTGGGTAAATCATTCTTCCCTCGTGAAAAATCTGTAGAATTCTTTCTTGTTTGTTTGCATCTTAGAGCTTCATTTTTTTAAAAAAGCTATGAAAGTCGACTTTTTTGATGCTAAACTCGGACCTAGGTCTAGTTCTCCTAAGGCATCATTTTATTGGTTACTGTTGCCGTTTTGAATGAACAAAAATGTAGGTTTTAGCATAATTGAACAACACCTCATTCTAGCGTGTTTTACAAAGAATGCTGTGTGCTAAAGGGAAAAGCATGTTCATTTGTGAGCCAAATGTTGCTTCTTAAAAGTTCGAACTAGAAGAAAAAAACATTTTTCAAGAAAGTCTGCACATCTAAGGAACTAGCCAAGTAGCAGAATAAACAGAATGCATATTGTCCCAACCCACACACAAGTATCTACAGCTTTAAGTTGACCGGGGATGTCAATAGATTTCAGAAGAACACTTTGAAGATTCAGCTTGAGTTGAAAATGATTAACTAAATCAAGTTGACTACTAGGGATTATCTGTTGAGTGGGTAACTGACTGCGCAAGCACCATATTTGCGAAACCATCGTCGCTGCCATGGAGAACACTTGTGGCAGTGTTAGTGCTTATGTATGAAGAAAAAGCTTTTTTAACAAAGAAATGTATCAGGTTTGTGGCTGGAAGTCGCCGAATGAGCTTCAGCAACAAGCACTCTTCCTCCGATTAATTAAGAAACATTAACTTTTTGAAATCCAGGCAAATATTTTAATGACAATTGTTACCAATATTCCCATAAGTAATCGAATGTGGAATGTTGCAATCTTTTGCCTTGAAACGTAATTTGGATAACGCTTTAGCAAGTTCAATTTAACGAACTTTCACGAGAACAAACCGATTGATCTGTTTTCTATAATTCCGAAAAGCTGAAGGTCGATGATTTCGGAGGTGACTGTAGCACTTAGAAGACATCACCCGGTAGATGCGACGTACACTAAGATAGAAGAAATCGATGGTGGACAGAGGTGAACTATACAAGTAACTGACGATGAATTGACACTGGTAAAGTTGTAGGATGAGGTGGATTTCGGCCCACACAATGCTTTATTAAGTGCTCATGACAGCTGTTTAATTTGATCACTTGACTTAGTTCAGTGATGCGACTGATTGTCGCAGTGGACATGGGAGCGGTGGTAGCTGAGTAAACAACAAGTGGCCGCCAGCTTGAGTCTTCCTTCCCTTTAGCGGTTGCGCAGTGTGTGAGCTGACTATTGGTCACAGGTTCGAGTCTAACATCAGATCATCTCTGAAGTGTGCAAAATCGGACACATGGGTGAGTAGTTCTGACATCGTGCAAACATTCCACTTGCCACGAAAGCATTAATTTGGCGATATGTTGTTGCGGCAAGACACAACAAGATGTGCCTGAGGAAGAAAGGAGACAGGAGGGCGAGCAACTCGTTTGTTTATTTGATGTCCTCATCAAGTTCTGGCGTCACAAACTGAGCGTGCAAATTAGTGTCTGGCGAATTAGCGCAGTTAAGTAATATAGTCCCGGTACATTTGCAAAAGTACAAATGACTGAATAGCCAAAAGAATGAAATGAGTAGTGTGGGAAGTGGGAGCACAGGGGTGTATGAAAAGACGGTATCGTATGGTCGATAAGGCGGCAGTGGAGAGGGTAGGGCGGAGAGTCTGAGTATGCGAGGACCGAATCCATGAATATGATTAACACAATTCACCATAAATTGTTATATTTTCGCCAACCCATGTGGCGATCTCTAATTACTTTTTTGCTTTTGAAAAAGATATTGGCTTGTTAGGATAGGTGATCTTCTGGCCAAAGTCAGAATTTTCAGACATTTCAACTGACCTGGATTCGATGTTTAGAGAATAATCCAGCATCTGTCATTATCGAGTCCTTTTTATCAAAAATTGCATTTTTGTTTAATTTAAATCAAATGAAATGGTTTGAAGCAGCTTAAGACCAATTAAGATGTGCGTTGTATGCATGGATCTATCTTGTTTGCCTCTTTTGTCTACAAGACGTAAGCAGTGTCGTTTACCTCTCTCATCTCATCAAAAAATATGATTCACAAAATGGACCAATCAGATTTTAAATAAAGCAGCGCTATCATGGCTAAGCGCGAAAATCTATTTAGCTGCAAAAATCAGAAATACGCATATGGAATTCTTCGCCGTATCATTGGTATTTACGCTTATTTCAGTTACTTCCGATATCTTACTTTTCCTATTTGAGCCAGATTTTCAAGATGGCGGTCAACTGAACTGAAGTCTCAACTAAGGCGTAACCTTGAGCCCCTGCGTCTAATAATTTGTAAATCGCAAACCTATTATATAGGGTTGTATGATGCAGGCAAAGTCGACTTGATAACTGCATTACAGTTAAAATTCCCTATTTATAAAACAACTATGGCTGATTGCATGATGAAGTCAATCTGTGGCTTAATCTTTAATCTCACAATTGCCAACTTGTAGCCGCAGTGTTGAAGCTCTTTTCACCTCCAAAATCGTACTTAAAACATCTGCGATTTTTTTTTGAGGGCACAGTCACCCACAAGTGAAAACTTGTGCTGCATCTCTTTTTAATGAATGTTAACCAGAAGAAGACCGGTATCAACAACAAATTCAATTTTCTTCCACAACATCGTGATGTTATTCACTGGAAACAAAGTGCAAGTACGCAGGGACAAAAACGTGCACCATATGGTGCTCTTCCACGGACCCCTGTTAGTTGGATGTTTTGTTTGCAAGTGCAAAAAGTCACATGTAAGGATAAAAAGCCGCAAAAACTCGCCTTTTTGTGATGGATTTAGTCACCAAAACTATGAAACCAGAGTGTGCCCTAGTGCTTGGATAGTCAGTCCAATTTATGGGTCACAAGTTTGCCTTACATTTCTTCCCTCTTATTGCCTTCTGGAAATCTCTTTCTTGTGATGGTAGCAACTTGCAAATGCGCGAATTGGAATGGCATTATGCAAATGAGCCATCGCGCGTTTCGTGTGCTCCCCTAAAGCAATTCAACGTGATGCTTCCTCGACTTATCCACCTTCTTCTCCTTAAGACATCACCGGAAGTGTTTTGAGGTGTGGGGTGGATTTAAGCTTTTAACCAACTACAACAATCAGGAAGTCATTAATAATGTGGTACTTGACTGAAACGCATACCAACTAAACGTCACAATCATTTCACTTGTACAATTTGTAGATTGAATATACTGCTTCGTGAATTTGACCCATTTGCACACGCACACAAATTATCAGTGCGCGATTGATTTTATCGATTATTTCTTCACACGGTGATGTCACCTCTGGCTCTTAGCGCAATAAACAGAAGTGTGAGTGGTAGGGATTGTGTTATAAGCATTAAAATTTTTTTCCTGCGCCAGTTGAAAACATTTTTGGTTTGTAAGTCAAAGTTGCTGCGCCAGACGAGATTTCTCTAGCCCGCCGGTGTTGTGTTTGGTCTCACCGTCATCATCGTCTCTCCGGTAGCAAAAAATGCGCCGGTGCAGCATTAGTTTTCCACATCAGTTGATACACCCGGTTGGAAGAAAACTTTCACGGTGTTTTGTCAGGCTTTCCCCAACCGGAAATGGACTCTCCAGAGCGCTTTTCTCGATTTCCGCTGGAAGAGCGGTGTGAAGGCATGGAGGTGACGCTGCTGTAGGTTTTTTGAAGTGTGACTCCGCTTGAATGACTCAATTTTAGTTTATTCCCCACAAAATGTACACCGCCAGTGGTTTCGTTCGGCCTTGTAGTCAAGTGATAATGAAGTCGTCAGGAGTTTTGGATGTTATGTTTGGGAAAAAAAGATGAAGTCATTTTCTTCTGATCTTCAAAAGCATGGATTCCTTAAGCTGGTCTTGATCTATTCTTTTGTTGACATCTAATCTGTATTTCCGCGGCTATTAATTGTTCCAGGCCCACAAGAGGTTAATTCTGCGGTTTTGGGGTGATCTTCAACACCAGTCGTGGGTTTCAGAGTTTGAACTCTCATGGGGTTGCCATGATCTTCTCACTAGTTAATGCTTTCTTTTGTAGAACACATCCTTATCGCCTTACTTACAGTTAGGACATTTCTAAATGTCCTTGCAAGCATTTTCCAGCAAAATAAAAGCATGATGGGGCAAAAATTGCTACCTTTTTGAAAATTATCCTTACTTAAACGCTTGAATGAGCTTGCAAAATTGTCTTGCGCCTAGATATTGAAATGGAATCTGATACGTAGCACGTTTGTGCGTTAACTGCGCATGTTTAGGCGATTTTTAAACAAGAGGATTGCGAATTAGAAAGCTAAGTGAAATGTACCGGGAACTCGTAAATCGTTCACCTCAACAATAGGCAATGAAATCATAGCAAGCAGTTTGAAATTAAGCATCCAAATGTGGAATAGAGTAAACTTGTAGGCTTTCACTACTGCCAACGCCAAAACTGCTGTACGAATGGGTGTTCGCCAGGTAACGAGATGTAGCACAAAGAAACAGCATGAGTAGGATTCTTAGTGATTCCAACTCCCAAAAAACCTGGCATTATCTGATTCAGACAAAGTATTTTCCCCATATTGCGAAAATGTAAGTTGAATATGGTCGCAACAAGTAATCAACAAGTCCTTCTTTTATACTACGCAAGATGGCCATGAATAAACCCTCATCTGATTTTAAAGAATCTCAACAATTTTCATCCAAGTGTTGCGGAAGTTGGCGATGAGTCTTTAAGCTCTTAACCACTGACAGGGATTGACCCCTAGCATCAGTTCCCTGACCCAATTCAAAGACCCACGCACGTTCAATACGTGAAACGAGGTTCTGGATCGTTGTGGTTTTCGTCGGTGCCGCTTCACGTAGAAGATTGCTACAATTACGGTCCCAGTATCGGATATTCCACGCTAATGTTGCCTTTAAGCAACAGATACCATCCCGCAGGAGACGTCCCAGCAATTGTGGTTGAAACAGTCAGTTGCTCTACCTTAGGATCTACCCGAAGGCGCTGACACATTTTCAGTGGTATTTTTTCGCGCCACACATAAACTAGAACCAAAAAATCATGGCGTTTTGACCCACAGCGAAGTTGGCTTTCCTCCAAATCACAATTTTGAAGCAATGGGTTCCCATTTCGTACTGATCGTTCAGTCTTATCCCGACACATTTTCTGTATCGAACATCATCGGACCATAGCACTTACTTGAATGACTGTGTCGAAGGAGATATCGCGCACAACGGACACGACATCACTTTGAAACGCTTAACTTGTCAGGGGGAAGGCATCGGAGAGGTGCTTTCGATGTACAACTAGGTTCAGTTTGGCACACCGAGGTACGCTTGTGGCTGCCTTTGTGTGGCGACTTGCGTTAACGCCAACAACTAACAGATTTTCTCGAAGAGTTTGACTTTGACATTAATATGACATTTTGCAGCTTGAGTCAGCCTTCAAACACACCATCTTCACGCTCATCCTCTGGTGTTTTTGACTTAAACTGGCGTCAAAGGGCTCACATTTTCAATCGGTCGGGCTTGGCTCACCCAACTTAGGCAATACC
Organism: Mesocestoides corti; assembly: GCA_900604375.1. Taxonomy (NCBI): domain Eukaryota; kingdom Metazoa; phylum Platyhelminthes; class Cestoda; order Cyclophyllidea; family Mesocestoididae; genus Mesocestoides; species Mesocestoides corti. The sequence goes on along the minus strand of UXSR01005354.1, from coordinate 53,751 downwards.
GCATGTTGTTGAATCTGCCAAAAGCCCTGAGATTTCCAGGCACAGTTGATTTCTCCGGAAAAAGACTGACATTTTTGTGACAACCTGTGACTAAATTCGCTTTCTCCCATCTTAGTTGCAGCGCCACTAGTCACTTTTAGTACCAATAAATGCGTGTCGGTTTTAACCTCAATACTTGACAGTTCTGTGCAATTCCCACGCGTTACAGCGCCCAGACCAATCAAATTTTGATGTTTTGTGCGTTAGCCCCAATGCAAAGTTCTAGAATTTCATGCAGAAGTTTGCCACGTTTTTTTCACGAATTTCAACAAACCTTCAACTACATTTGCTATCAGCTTTTATGATAAATCAAATTTGACCCTTCCGTCAATATTCAATTCACTGTAGAATGGATTTAAACAAAGCTTGCTGGCATTTCGCTTTCCACATTTTAAAACAAAATACTTCGTGCAAAATGAAGACAATTTTTTCACCTGCGACAACAACTGTCCTTGTGCTATTGTTTTAATTGTAAGCCAGTGTTCTTGGGACACAAAACAAAGGACTGTGTGTTTAAATCGAGAAAAAAGTGCGCACGTCAACACGACGTTGCCTTAGAAACCGTTTTTCTATCCGGGCGATCCGCAGATTTCGCTAGTAGGAAGGTCAATGGTGTGCATGAAAAATGTTGTGCTTTTCTAGGAGATGAACCATTGAACCTGAATTAATTCTACCTGTAAACTAAACATACACCAAACTAGCACTTTCAATGATCGCTATGTCAAAAATGATTGTAAAATAGACAATTTGCCTTAAGTTGGAACGCCAGTACAGCTACATTGCGGAGTTTTGAAGCATTAATTATGTGGTTAATGCCGCTTTGACTATGGGTAGAACTGCTTGTTAATCCAAATATTGACACTGGCTCACAAGTGTGACCTGTAATGAAAATATGTGCCCAATTTGACAGATTCGATTATCAGCCAATAAAGCCAATATCGCGATGAAACATCGTCCCACGTTGTTCACTTTTAAATTCAAATCGTAATATGTGCATTTCTAAATAACGCAATCGACGATTAAAGTTTTGTTATCCGAATAAAAGCGATCTCTGTCACGTTAAGTACCGGTTTTGTATAGAAATTCCAGAATTGCGGTTAAATTTTAAACACTGGTCTGATTTTCCTTTCAAATGTCGTTAATTTTATTTGGTGAAATTGGAAGGAGTAAGATTGCCAGACACTTTGGCAAGTTGTTTATTCAAGTCGCGCCACCTAAGTGTAAATTTTATAGTTCTGGTCATTTGGATAATTAAGTCGTAAGCTATTAATAGCAAGTCCTGAGTTTACGTAATTCTTAACTTCCTAGGCACTAAGTGCTTTTTTCATAACAGCGCACAGCTTCATTTTTAAACATGGCGACTATTTTATAATAGTATGCCGCTGATAAACACCATTAACTTTAAGGTGGCATTGTGGATGAAAACATCATTTCATGCCTTGTCGGTAAAGGAGTAGATTTGTTTCAATGTTTCGTGGGAAATAAGAATCCTCGTCCCCCCCCCCGTTACGAAGTCGGTGTTTCAGTGACTACAAGGTGTATCACAAAAAAATTAGGCGATTTTGTTTGGTAGAATTAACAAATAAGGTTTGCGGCCGCTGCTAACTGCAAAAGCAGCATATTGCCACGGGAAGATGTCAGCGAAAAGTCAAAAACATGCTATCCTTCGATGAAATTCGCCACGTCTTTGTAGTGTCCAATGACGGCGTGGGCTGAATGGCGTCTTATTAGCAATAAATCTCACTGAAGCCATAAAGAGCTCTTAGCATGGAAGTTAATAGGCTCTCACATAAAAGGCACACAAAGCGATACCTTTGAGGTCTAGCTATTATCGAACATGTCCAGTAACTCTCCTCAATTTTTAAAAAAAGCTTAGCTCTTTTGCCACTGATTGGTGGAGGATTAGGAGGGCTAAACAATCCTCCGGCCAATTCGATTGCCGCTTTTCAAATGTCATTACTGTAGCATCCAGTCTTGATGATTGAACGTGTATTGCCAATTAAGCAATTTAGTTATTTGCATACGCACATTTGGTTGCTATCGGGCCAGTGTTGTTTCCCCTTTAACGGCTGTAAAACAGCGATTAGTTAGAGGCATCGAGCGATGAGTGTGTTGGCTTCACCGCCTATAATTGACCCTCCAAATGGCTATAAACATGGCCAGCAATAAAATGGACTTGGGATGAGGCAGATTTAATCGTCATGCGCGATTTTCATGAGCAAGTGGCTTTCCCAAAAGCGAAGTATCCACGATGACACATTGATCTCCATTTGGGGTTGGCAAACTGGTCCCGCATCAACAAGGTGGTGGCATTGCTGGTCGCATTTGAACTGAATAAACAGATGTCATGTTTTGTAGCTTTACGTCACAAGATGATTGCCATTGGATTAGTCGCTTGACCGGTGAAGTGGTGGTTGGATGAAGGCAGAGGAGCACAGAAGGAGGGTTTTTGTTTTAGGCAAAGATACCGCTGGGAAGTAGGGCTTCTATTTCCACCTTTTGCTTACCTCAGAGATTAGGATACTCTTCTAAGTCCCGCGAGTAACCCCATGCAATCACCGGTAGCCATTTTGTGTCACAGATGAGATAACTCTAGTTTCAGCGGACTAAACTGCTCATGGGCATTTTGTGGTGCCAATAGTTGTCCCTTCTAATCACGGGTGTCTTTTCCTTCCATCGTACTATTTACCACATTTATTAACTGTACAAAATAAACCTAGTGGTTTTGCCCCGAGAATTCAGAATTGCACATGTCCATCAGTGTGATTAATTTGCATGTCATTCCTGGAAACCCCATCTGATAAATGAGTTCTGTTTCGCCCCTGGGCAAATCTCAGCTGGATGTTGAACAAAGATCGTATCTTGACAAATTACACCTGCAGTTGCATGTGTGTGGGCGCTTTATGCTAATTTTTCTCCCACGCACCCAGTTACAGATGAAGCGTTTTCGATGCTGTCATATCATACTTTCTACCGACATGAACTGCTTTAAATACCCGTGAGATTTCCCCGAAGTGAAGGTTAAAATTGTTCTACGTTCCGAGTTTGTTGTACGGTCGGTCATCCACACTCTTCCTAGCCAAAATGACCTGCATTTTTCGTGGTTATGATCGCGGATGTCCTCCTTGTTTTCACCAGCGACTCACAAGTTTTTTTTTAATACACCCTGGTTGAGTCATATCTCGGAACTTGCCCATCGTATATCAGTTACAACAGCATGGGACTCAAGCCTGTAACTTTATAATTTGCACCTCACCCGACTCTCTGATTCTGCCAGAAGGGCAACATAACTAGTTCGCCAAGCCAGGAATCCTGTTAACTCTGGAAAGATAACACCTGTCAGTAGAATTTTGATTTGGTATGAAACAACATTGGCACAGAAAATGATGTTAGCAAAACGAGCACCGCAAAGAATTGAGTACTCATTCTGACATTTGAACACTCCTTGCTCCCAAGAACATTCATATAAGCGGAGAAAGTGTTTTGGTACTCCCAGGACAGATAATCGAAAGCTACCAAACAAATTTAATTGACGTGTTCATTTGCCATAACCGGATGTTTAACTTATTAACTAAAATAGACATATTTTGATTGGTTGAGACAATTGCGCCTAATCAAATGTAAATAAGCAGCTTAATTTTGTTCAAAACTGGGCTTCTGAAAATCAATATTCTACCAAGAAATATGCAACCCTACTCTGGCCGTGGTCTGTGAGGGGAACGTGTATTAATTAGATAAGATCAATACAAATCTGCTGAACACCGTGGTTGTAACAGGACTCATACTAACCCCAAGCGTTGTTTGTTAGAAATCGAAGAAAATTTTGATAAATGTCGTGCCGATTGGCTTGCCACAAATCTCTAGTTACATTGACCAACAAATCTTCCGCAAGACACATTTTGGATCAAAACTCAAAGGCGTCAGCGCTGCTAGGGTCAGGAGAGAGCGGGAAGGCTGGCGGCATGGGAGAGCCATGCCATACCTCATTCTGAGGTCAACCGTGGCGCCATAAAATCACACACTCGGAGGCAGGACATTTCCACAAGTGGAGGGAAGTAGAAGTGGACACTGCGATTTCGGGAACACGTGTTCGCGATGGAGACTGGCAGATGAGTGATCACGACAGCTACAGCCGCAAGGTTTGGAGTTGTGTGCTGGAGACGTGAAGAAATTTCCTAGTTAAAACGCACGGCAACGTGGAGTGAGGTTCACTACGCAGATTTGGATGAAATTCGGTGAACCTGTAAACTCCATCGCCACCACCACCAAACAAATCGACAGCTCATTTCATGGCGTAGTCGGTCGCTTGGCCTCGATTACGTGAAAGGTGAAAATGTGGGTACTAGTCATGTGCTTGGGGTCGCACTGAGGACACGTGGTGAGTATCGCCCCCCGGTCCCCTTATTGATCCTTTCGGCGGAAAACCTGTGATGATATACGAAGGGGGTCGGAGTATTTGCTCATTGGTCAGTCCAAACTTTGAGAAAAATTTCTTCAATAACGCGCGAATGTTACTTAAAAACCCATCATGTTATATTGTAGGAATGGGGTTAAGCATCGACAGCCGGCAGAACTGATTCGGAAGTTGTCTCTATCAAAATGAGCACAACATTTTAACAGAAATCAATCTGGATGCCAGTGGTGGGTTGCCGCATGTGAGTCGTTGAAAATAGGAGGAAAATGATGAGAAAAATGAAAATACAAATTCCACCAGTTCAACCAAATTACAAAGTGTAGGCCACTGGCAAGTTGGCTGAGTGAAGCTTTTGGGAACCAACTCAATGAATGCTAAATGTTAAGGAAAGCAACAACGATTTACAGCTTTCTTAATGAGGTTAAGACACACATATGTCGTTTAACGGGTTATGAAATGTGATCTCCGGTACACGAATTTTGTCTAGCACATGTGCAAATCAAAGTTCCATATTTGATTACTCCTAGTAATGGACTTTCAGTGGTTTCAGAACCCCAGTCAATAAGACGCTGACTCTTCAACCATCACTCAAATAAACCTCTGCTCAGATTCGTTTCCTTAAAATATCCGTATTTCAAATCAATTTCAAAATCCAATGCTCAACTCAGGAGGAAGGCATGGAAACTCTTCCAAGTGTCTTCAATTTGATTGGCCAATTTCTCATTTTCTGAATTACCATAGGCAGTCTGATTAAGGCCGAGCAAATAATTAACTTGGATTGGTATTAATGGAATTTGTAGCAAACACAGGACAGCGAGAAATGCTCAACCACCTGTCAACGCAAGGTCTACCACGGCAATGTTTACTCTTAGGATACCACCCCTCTTAAACGAATGCTTGCAATTGGTTGTTATGGGAAAAGAGCCTTTTTTAATTTCTCGTGAATTGCAAGTTAGTCTTAATTTCTTTAGGTGTGCACAACTCGTGAGCATTTGAGGAGTGAAAGGTGATTGAATTGTGTCAATTGTACAGTTGAAATCTTGACACTTGGAGGCAGGAAGAAGTGCGCTTGAAACCCTAAGAACGGAAGCAGGAAAAAACGACGCGTGCCTGAAATCCGACGATCTGATTAACCAAATCCCTAGCTTTTCCACCCCTCAACTTTGACGCAGTTTGGCAGAGAGGAGATAAGAGGAGGACATAAATTATCGAGCACTGCTATGACTCACGGCTGGGTGATTTGTTGGACAAACGAATGAATGTTTGATGTCATCTGCCACGAAGGCGTGTGGGTTATCACAGGCGTCGTTTTGAATGTGGTCTAGAGTTGACATATGTGAGGGTCGAAAATGTTTGGTTGATCTTGGTATAAACGGGCTCGATTATCCATTTGAGAGACAAGGCATCAAAAGGAGAAAAACCTTTAATTCTTCGCGAACGATTTGAATAGGAAAGATCGCGATGATGACATGTTAATCCACAGCAATGTCGACATCCACTGGAAGGCATCGAAACCTACTTTGTCTAGAAGTACTCAAAGTTCTCGTCTTCCACTTCGAAGTCCTCCACCTGGCTCTAATTACCCAAATGACGACAATCTACAGCCGGTGGCTCTGCTGAAAACATTCCGGGTCAACTGACGCGGATTTTTCATTTTGAGTACTTACACCAATATGAGTTGGTTAGACGGATGCGTCTAACTGCACCAATGGTAGGTGGTTTAAACACAACAGGAGGTGCCTCAACGGTAATCAAGAGCTGGTCCATATCCATCTAGGAAGACTGGTTCCTGTCTGGAGAAGGGAAACAGCTCAGAGGTTTTATGACCAGTCAAGTATCATTGGTTGATGAACAATGACTTTAATCAATGAAGTTCTGCAACGACTAGATATCCCTCCGGCACTGAGAAATCAGGTGCTGTCGTGAATAAGATTGACACCTACCCTCCTTCATTAATACTGGACCTCTACCTTGGATTTTATTCCAGGGTGTTGTGCACGTCTCAACAAATTTGTAGCTCTGAAATCACCGCAACCCACAATTATCGCCCGTAATGCAATGATTTCCATTTGTTGATGTCTCTGTGATTAAACTTCAAAATGTTTTAATGAGAATGTTGAGAATCGTGTTTATTCACACTCCTTAATCTGGTCTCCAGCTCCGACACAGGGTTCCCCTTTCGTAGCATGTCGCCTAACGCGCGGATCCTCAACTCCTCTCTCCTCATTCGCACGAACATTTATCCTAGATTATCCTCACACCTAGATCTCGATGTTAGCGCATGTATGACTCACACATCTGAGCTATAAATAAACACGCGCAAACCCCACACACGACACAACGACACGAACGTGGTTGAGCTCTGAAGTAAACGGTTATGTCCACGTCCTCTCCGATCTTTTTCTCCATAGCGGATATCAGAGGAACGTAATCGGACTAGGGTTAATTCCGTGGCCCCGGCGTGGTTCAGGACCATATCCTGGGGCCCAAAACAAGTACATTGTTTTTAGGGAGCAAATTTCCTACCCAGTAACCAATCAGGAAATGGATTTAGCTAAGCTATTGTCGAACAATGTGTTGTGTACAGTGTGCATACATTCAATTACTTAACGTTTTCACTGAATAATCAAAGTCAGTAAAGAAGAAGTAGTTGCAGAGGTATATGTGGGAAATCAATTAAAGGTTCTTAAAACGAACTTTTGAAACATTCATTTCCGGACCTCTTTTCAACATACTTTAAATTCCAGTGTTCGAACTGAATAACACTTCACTTGAATCGGCCAGCGAATGGGTGACTTGAACTTGGTTTCCAATATGTAACTATGAGTCATCCGACTTTGACCAACCAGAAGCCAAATGAAGCTGCCCCTCCCCACACAAAATGTTATCACCCGGCACAACAATCCGCGCCTAGTTTGATGCCTTGACTCGTAGTAAACAAAATTCCGCATGGCATTTCCACGTATCTGCCGGCTATCCCGTTGGTCACACCCAACTGCTGCAAGATAGTTCACAGGATATCATTGAAAGAACCGGAATCGAATTATAAAGGTGTCCGTGAACATCGAAGGCGTTTTCCATGTTGGCGTTGTGGCCACATTCGTGAAAATCCTTAAAATCAAACATAGTGTCTAAATTGCACCATTTTTCGTCATTATCATCATCCTAGCCCTGTGAGTTTGGTATATTTTCACTGTCTTGTTGAAGTAACTCCTAAATGCTATACTGGCTTCTTGATTTTAGGGGTTGTCATTTGCAAAATCAATTATTCAAACTAAATGCTGGCTTCTAAGCTAATTAAGTTTGCCGATGTCTAGATACATCTGCTTTAATTTCTGTAATTGCTAAATGTGGTAGGTTTTGATGGCATCTCGAAAGCTAATTGGTCAGACTCCTGTGTTTACAGCTCCATAAAATGACCACAACAGCTTTGTGACCCTTTTTTTGCCTTGTACAGCTGAATCTTGGCCGAAATGATGGCTTGATGTGGACGATATTGGATGAACTCATTAAGTGGAAGCCCGAGTTACAGCCTTGCAAAAACATGGGGTCTATCAGAATCATGTACTGACTTGTAAATTTAATTTCAAATAAGCAACTCAAGCCTGGTAGTCACACTACAGTGAACAAAAGGCTGGGTTGGCGAGGTTTTTCCGTGCTGACAGACTAGCTGGATCAAAGAATTCGAATCCTGATGCTCCACAGTACATCAACACAGGGATTTAGTGCTCTATCACAACAGTCAAATGAACTCTTTCTAAAATTTGAGTCAAGCTCGATGAGCTTGGTAGGTTATAGTTAACTTCCTACCTAGTGCAAATTTGGGAACTCGTCTACTTGTGTAAAATAAGCTGGGAAAATGTGACAGTGTGTTTGAACAGCGGCTGAATGTCAAATATTGCACCCAGGTTTTTGCCTGTTCACGGCACATTAAACATCTCAAAATGCACAAGATATTTTGCCGGTTTATTTTACTGCCGAGACGACTGTCACGTTTTCCACCTCCATGAATTGGTCATGAGGTGCCGATATCAGTGCTGAATCTTCTGTCATAGAGAAGTGCAAAGACGCAAGGCAAAATGCATTCATGGACCACCAAAAATTTGCTCAATGCCTCACTTGGATTTAACCTGAGATTTTAAAAATTAATTTTCCCAGGGAAGCATGAATAGTGGCGCTAAATCTTGGCTTCATTTTCTGATTTGTTCGGACAAACACCGGAGAAAATGCCATTGCCGAATCAGAGGCGCTTTCAGCTTCAGCGCTCCGGCCATGAACAGATTGATCTCGATAGAGAACAACTGACAAATTGTGATCAGCGTTTGGGAGGCAAATACACTTTTAGCAGATTGATTGTGAGGCCTTGCGAAGGTCGAGCTAGACAGATGGAAAGAACACCATCTGAGGTACATTTTGTCGAGTGGAAACAGAAAACGGGTTGAAAAACCCTAATTACTGATGGATGAGTGTGTACGTGTTTGCTTGTATTTGCGGTTGTAAGGCCCTCGTGGTTACTAATTTTTGGCTAAAGTAAATCACTCCTGGTCGATCATTTTTTGCACCGACCATCCTGTGGTAAAAGTAGTCTTAACGGTTGTGGCCATTTCCAGGGAGGTAGCAAGTGAACCTTGCATGAGCTACAAGTTATGTCTTGTGTAGAAGGTCATGGAAGATCAAAAACTCTCAGAAATCGGATGGCCTTTTCGTGGTTGACTGAAGAAGCTGCATGAAACCACCATCCCAAACAACCAAGGCGATATTTTATATGACCTTAAACATCATTTCATTCAAACAAAACACTGATGCCTGGTCCAAATCTGCTTTAAAACTCCACAAGTTCAAATTGGTAAGTCTGCCATCACCAGTTCCAGAGGAAAATTAATTTCACTCCTAATGGTGATTATTCAACAACACTGTTGGCCTTTGTTGCATTATCTGGTTACGCTAACCCATGTATGTTTGTGCTATTAAACTTGTGATGCATCAGCTGACTAAACCGACCGCTTGGACGTCTGTCCATTTAGACAAATTGGTTCTGCCTAAAACGCAACACGCTAGTCTGCATTTTTAACCACATCGTCCTGTTGAATTCACCGTCAATTAAACCAAATGAGGTTATTCCTAATTTGCGACTCACAAAGACTCATGAAATATTAATTTAGAAAATCCACCTCGTGACCACGTGAGATGTTTGTAAGTAAAAAGTCGATTTAAGTTAGTCAAGCCACGGTAGAAACACTAACCATACTCTGAAGAAATAAGTATCCACTAAAATCAAATGAATATATGATAATCGACAAAGGATAGAGTGACAATTCCTTACAAAAAAATTGCTTTTTAAAATATCGCGGTTAAAGTCAGAGAGGTAGCAGAGTCTTAACAGCATAGTTGCATTGTCTATTCCGTGGTGTCAAACGTGCCACGGTTAAGTGTCAGATCCGTTGGTTTCGCCAACAAAAGCCAATGACAGCCTCGGTTGTTCATTAACTACTTCATCTCGAACATCTACTTTATTGCGAATCACTCCATATCAAGTACTTGCGACAATTCAGAAACGAGTTGGCTGCATTGCGGACATTGGATCTGAATTTCAAATCACAAATGATGCCATGCAGTGTCGCTTCGAAGTAGTCTTCATCTGCTTTCCAGAACTATCAACTGTGACATTTGAGTGGGCTAGAAGTAAAATTTGTGAAAATCCGCGATGTGCCTCTTAACTCCCGACCAATGAAAGGCACTAACACTGAGCCATCTAGCCTGTGTGAACAGACGTACCTGATATCAGTAGACTCACACACTTCAAAGACACGCACTCCTTCAATGCATGAGACGAAGTTCAGAAAATAGTGTTCATGATCGTCACCAATTGTTGGGGATCCACGATTCCCCAAGATTGGTTTCTGATGCTATTTACAGTTATTCACTAACATTTGTTTTGCTACACTTTTTATCAAGTCAAGGTCAACCTGACTTGAATTTGTTCGACTTCCGGACTACACACCGCACGTGGCTGACGTGAATACAGCTCTCTACACGAGCTCTGGTCTTGTTCTGGTATTAGCCTGGGAAGGTCGGTTCTAGCTTTCAGCAAGGGATCTGGTACCGTTATTTAAGTGGTCTTCTCTATTGTTACGGGCAAACGTAACACCAATTACGTCAGCAACTGCAGCTTCAAGTAAAAGACGACTGCGATCGCACTAGTTGCACTCTTCAAACCTGACCTCAGTCATGAGTGATGCGTATTTTCTGGTGTTCCACACACCTATCTCCTCATTGCCATAATTTGCATTTCAGAGCGGACGTACAGGCATCGGTGGCTGACGCAGTTATTCATGGCACCTGAGGATCTACCATCAGTAAAGTCGTATTTTCTTGAAAACCTTAAAAGCAGAAGCAGCAGTTGCAGTCTTCACTAACATCTCTACAGCCTGAACTGACCACGTCTTCTATCCTCGCATTTAGCAAAGTGAAATAATTAAATCTTATCCTAAAACAGGCGGTTTAAAAAGCAGCACATTCCATGAAAGCAAGGAAGTGCCTCAGGAGATCAAACTCGCCGCCTGCCTTTTGATCTCTTCGCGTGGCATGCGCTGTTCACTCACGCAGTTGGCTTTGCTGCGATTTAATCCTAACGATAAGGCTTGGACGCCATGCGCGGCGCGTTTGTTTGGCTTAATGCCTTTGTTTTTTTGTCTTTGTGGTTTGGAGGTTTAATCTGAGGCTGCAACAAATTTAAGTCGTGTTAACATTTAGATTTGGTCTCACGGAAGCCCAAGTCTTGAAAACGACATCGTTGATGTGTAAATGGTATGGAAAATACGATTGATGTGTATGTGTTTTAACACTTTTCATCACGTTTTTTCATTGGATGTGAATGCGGTGAAGACATTTCTAAAAATGCCCTATTCTGACCATCAAAAATCGATCAGAGGACAGATATTGGATATAACAGGCCATCAGGTTTTACACCTCTTCCACTCAATTCCAAAGGTGTCGGAAGTGTTTGGACGTCTTTCCGTCTGTCAAGGTTGGAAGAGGCTGTTGGATAGGGATTCACTCAAACTCCTTGTGAACATCATCCACTGGCCAAGAATGAACCGCTCTCAGTGCTATTTGAGAGTGTTCAGTGATTCAAGTACGTCGTTGTGGTTTAATCCTTCGCCTTCCAGTTCTTCTTCATCAGTTTGATTTAGTCATGAGCCTTCAAATGATCTACTTTTCCTAATTGACTTGCACGTAATCCAACTTATTCAACACCTCATGAGACAATTTGGTTTTGTTTGAAAATATAGGTTGAAAACATTCTTACCCTTTGACTAAGCTTCGTTTGTCACGTGCTAGAATAGAGTCATCAAATTGTTACTTAAAAGTTTGCTTTTAATACCAAGACATTTAGCTCACTTTCATTTTCAACTTTTGTAAACAGAACATGCGATAAAGCTCATTGGACATAATAACAAGCGTGAAAATAGAGTTCTGAGAAAACAGATTTAAACCTTTGGCCGAAGTGTAAGTTTTTACTTCATTGCTCTTGAGGCGACCGCAACTGTGCGGAATTCTACGACAAAAATTATCGATACCAGCTTGAACATCGCATTCAAATCGTACAGATAGGTACTACGAGGACTCAAGAGCCTGATTTGGTCAAGAAAGCTTTGTTATTACATGAAGAGGTAATGTTGGACTGATCTCACTACTACACGATCGAGTGTGAGGCGTAGTTGAGGTCTGCAGAAGCCAACTGTCCAGAACCATATCGCCACTGAGGCGGAGAACTGAGCTTCGTCGATCCTTAAGTAACTTGACCTTCCAGTAGTTACTGATGTACCCTATTTCGCCCATTTTACCAAAATTGGTTATAAAATTCACGATTTCAGCACCTAGTAAGTGTTATGAATCTTAAAACTGGATGTTTGCCCCAAACACAACAAAACTCGATCTTGCGCCCTCTAAATAGCGTGGTTTCGTGTGAAAAATTGACAGACCGCCAACAGAGGTAGTGTTTGCATTTTTGGGAGTGTTTAAACTGCCCCAAAAAGGCGTCAAAGCCCATCCCATTCGTAACGACAAAGTTCTACGTCATAAACTCCATAGGAGGAGGAGGAGAGCAATTTAGTTAGCAGGGTCAACGAAGGCGGTTTTATTGCCCCTCAATATGCCATACTAGGCGAGTTTAAAAGTGAACTTTCCTCACACAAGGTCGTTGTGTGTACTTTTCACTCTCGTTTGCCTGGTTTCCCATTCCTAATTACTCCCAAACTCCCAAAATTTGAATATTTGGCAAAGAAGCAATGACTCTTGACTGAGTAGTCGTGACTGTGAAAGCCTGTTTCCTGACAGAATTTAGACCTGAAATGTCAGCCGATTTTCTTCGTAAAACTCTTAAGCTGGAGAGAATGAACTATAGCAAGAAGTCTTCTATCCAAATGTCCATTTTTGCCCCTCAATTTGCCTCTCAGATACAAAATCAGTAAAATTTGCCAGCACACAAGTGATTTTCTTATACCTTACCACTAATGCGCTGTTCCTTTGGCCTTGGAAATCCTGTCTAGTTCGTTAGTGCACAGACGTCCAAATTGGCAAGCGGGCAAGCGATTATGAAGTGATTGGCCAATAATTGTTTTCCTTTCGAGTCCAAAGCACGGACAGATCAAAGGGACTATTGATGTCAGTGATTAACCGTCACAAACCCCCCTCTTTTCCAAACCCTATGAAAAGGAGGCAATTTACTTATTTATACATAAAACTAATGGTGAAATCTTATAGCCGATCGATGCTCTGGTGTGGCGCTAATTTGTCGTTGACATTAGAGATGAAAAAAAAGGTTCTCACCAACTTAGAAACAGATCAGTTTTGTCGAAGCCCAGTGAATCGGGAGTTAGTTTGCCGCATTTCGACTTTGAAAGCATTGGAAAGCGACGAATAGTTTTGGTAGTAGAGGCTGCAGGCCGCATGGTTTTGTGTGGCAATTGATCCAACATGGTCTGAATGATTCCTGTAGGTAACTTCTTGATTTGTCCCTTACCTGAAGCATTTTCTTCTCATTTGGCAGCAATCTGTTGGTGTCTCCAGGGGTATTGCGATTTCGGACATTTTGGTTGACGCGCCTACATAAAGCGACTGGATATTTGTTTCCGTCCTACTGAAACCAGTTTTTAAGTAGGCGGGTCATCTGCAGAACCGGATTGATGAAGCACAAAATATCAGAGGTAAATTGAGCGATAACAAGCTGTGACAAATTTTAACTCTTTGAAGTAGCCGCTGGAAGTCATATTACACCAATACCAACCCATCTAACTCCCCCCTCGAGTAAACCTAAAGGTCATCGCAATTAGCCACCTTTAAGTCCTCGAAACTGGACAAAGACCGCTTTGATGTCGCCTTTCCTTCTGTTGAAAAAGGCATCGAATCAACACTCGAAGTCATCAAATCACTAAAAATACCTAAATTACCCTATTGTTTGGTCAAACTGTAAAGTTCTGCCCTTGGTCAACTTGAAATTTTCTCCACATGAATTTTCGCGATCACAGAGACATCCGAACAGATCCATCGACACACCTCATTGGTGACTGTCTGTAGGCGCTTTTGAAATAACGTGGACGCCAGACAGTGTGGAATGCGTTGACCAACCGATCGAGATTTTTTAGCCAGAGGTGATCAATTAGCTTGCGTAGCGGAGGATTGCTTGATTAGGTGAAGCTAGGTTAAGCACTTTACCACTGCATATCATTAGTTTTGTTCGAAAACATACAAAAACCACGTTCTGGAAGTGTCAACTGCTAATTTGGACTGAACTCTTAGTTTCATTCGTTGTTTGGAGTTTAGTCTAGCGCTTGGTTTGAGGCATAAAAAGATGCCAATTTGTAATAAACAGAAGAGGTTGAACACCTGTTTGAGCTGGTTCGCTTCAGCTGCAGCTGCTTCGGCAGGTTCCTTTGAAGTTGTTGTGGTCGAAAAGGGGTATTCTCAAGGCAATGATACGAAAATTCGTTTGGTTGAGTAGGCCCAGAATTTGGACAAGATTGGGGGTCAGCATACATTAGCAAAACCCATGCTCTTGACCCCTTTTGTTCATTACCGAATACTACAACTTGCTGTTTGGTTTAATTAACAAACAAAACATTCATTAAATTTGTTTTTAAAAGGAAATTCATTAGAAATACTAAACCCCAACAACGAGTTTGCCAGGATGTACACATTGGTCCTGACATCACCTCTGACAAGGCCTTGGACAGAATGGAACGATGTAGAGAAGAAGGAGATGAGTTTGACTGATTACTGTATTTATAACAGTGGAGAACGCCTTGCTCCAAAATTTGGACTTAAATGGAAGACGTCAAAGCAATCTGAGAGTCGGTGAATTATTGGATCCAGCTCACATCAAGAGCAACAGAATGCCACTGGAGAGGCGTCACAGCTTCCAAGTAGACGCGCAAGTACAACGATTGACTGGTTCAACGAATTCTGGCTGGAAGTGGTTGTTATGATATTTAAATCGCAGCAAACCCAACTGCGTGAGTGAACAGCGCATGCCACGCGAAGAGATCAAAAGGCAGGCGGCGAGTTTGATCTCCTGAGGCACTTCCTTGCTTTCATGGAATGTGCTGCTTTTTTAACCGCCTGTTTTAGGATAAGATTTAATTATTTCACTCTGCTAAATGCGAGGATAGAAGACGTGGTCAGTTCAGGCTGTAGAGATGTTAGTGAAGACTGCAGGTGCTACTTCTGCTTTTAAAGTGTTCAAGAAAATGCGACTTTACTGGTGGTAGATCCTCAGGTGCCATGAATAACTGCGTCAGCCACCGCTGCCTGTGCTTCTGCTCCGAAATGCAAACTGTGGCTATGAGGAGATAGGTGTGTGGAACAGCAGAAACCACGCGTCACTCATCAACGAGGTCAGATTTGAAGAGTGCCACTAGTGCGATCGTAGTCGTCTTCTACTTGAAGCTGCAGTTGCCAACGTAATTGGTGACGATCAGGAACACGATTTTCTGAACTTCGTCTCATGCATTGAAGGAGCGGGTGTCTTTGAATTGTGTGAGTCTATTTATGTCAGGCACTTCTGTTCACACAGGCTAGATGCCTTAGTGTTAGTGCCTTTAATTGGTCGAGAGTTAAGAGGTGCATCGCGGATTTTCACAAATTTTACTTCTGGGTCACTCAAATGTCACAGTTGACAGTTCTGGAAAGCAGATGAAGACTACTTCGAAGCGACATTGCAAGGTATCATTTGTGATTTGAAATTCAGATCCAATGTCCGCAAAGCAGCTAACTCGTTTCTGAATTGTCGCAAGTACTTGATGTGGAGTGATTCGCGTTAAAGTAGATGTTCGAAATGAAGTATTTAATGGACAACCGAGGCTATTTTTCGCCTTCGTTCGCAAAACCATCGCATCTTGCCCTGAACAGGGCACGTTTAACGTGCCGTTTAATGGGTAATGCAACTGTGCTGTTAAGACTCCACTTCTTTCTCAGATTTTATCCCGGATATCTTAAAAAACCAAATCTTTTTGTAAGGACTAGCGTCACTGTTCGGAATCTAATTCTGATTTGCCAGATTCTCTTCTCATACGCTGATGTTTTGTAGGTCATTGTGTGAGAGTGACTCTGATCCCCATCACAGAACACAAAGTAGGAAACGTTTGGCAGAACATTCTGACAGGTGATGACCAGCTTATTAGCAACGAAGCCATTAATCACCAGGATCAGCACGCTGATTCTGTTATCCATTTTGCTTTGCATTTGGATGTCAAAGCTATGATTTAGAAGTAAAATGGTGGCGTTACAAAGCAGAGGTATCTGAATTAATGCGGCTGGCGTTCTGTGAAGGCAGACGAAAACAGCGTATTTTAAACCTTAATCCAGTACAGCGAGTAATTAAATAACAATGAGTTCGTTTTGCTCATGAGAATCTCAAAATAAATGAGTCACTTGTAGCAAAATACTTGTATTACAACGTAAGAGAATGCAATTTTTTCAGCAGGAAGTAATTAACTTCAGCGCGGGAAAATTTGTTTTTAGCGAAAGCGCCACAAATCAACCCAAGTAGACTCAACCACTCAAGTGACGTTCATTGATTGGGTTGGAGCGCGATCTTGTTCTTTGAAGTTAGCCGGTCGTTTGTCAAACATGTGGGGGCAATCGTGTGACCTGGACTGGTTTGTGTGTCTCTCAGCTCGAAAGGCGAAAACCCCTGTGCACAAGTGGCAATTATGCGCAAAGTTGGAAATCTGTCACATAGTTATTTTGAATTGTTGAAACCACGGCATGGGAATATTTGGCGCAATCGCTAATAGAATGGTGCTGACTATTTCAATCCTTCCAGCGCCTCAACATCACGTGGCCAGCCGTTTCATACTGGACTTGACCTCACGGGACAGTCCAATTGTTTCTAGCCAGTCTGAAGCTTTAACCTTTCAACAACAACCCTAAACACTTGTATGCAGCTAAGAAGGTAGAAGACCCAATTTTTAGACGCCATAAAATGACCATTCAGGCTTCACTTACTACAATGCTTGTATGACTGACGGACAGAATGAAGCTGGAGTTGTTGATGGACTCATTTTATTGCCACATCCTCTGTGGCACTTAGGAGCTCGTTAACCTAGCCTTCGGTCTAAACTCCACCAACAGTAAGCATTAATAAGAACCAATGAAATCTGTGGTAAAGTTGTCAGTTCTGGCCTAATTTAGAGTTGCAGTCACTTATTTATTGGACTAATAAGTGATGATTGCAATCAGAGGGAATTATGCATGCGAATCGAATGACCATATGTGGTCTCCTGGAATTGCGACATTTATTTTGCATAAAAAAAGGCGCCAAATGTGGATTGAGCACGTGAATTAGTGCAAAACGTCAACCTCGACCTGATTGGTGGAGGGTAGTGGAGAAGTATCGCGTCGATTTAGGGATTTGCCTCCTAACGCTCTTAGATTTGGATGATTCAATGTCCGTATGACGCCCCACGTTTTGGCGTTTGTTTATTGATGAGTTTTGCTCTCTTAGCTGTTCTTATCTGCATGCAGTATTAACGAAAATTTTACAACGGCTCTGAATTCCATCAGCTCGATTTCTCGTGATCTGGGACTGTCTGTTTAATCCAAAAGAGTCTTGAAGATACTTCCTCTTTCCATACCACAGACACGGCAAGTCTGTTTGCGTCTGCATATAACAATTCCACGTGGGTTGAGAAATATAAGGATGTACACACAACTGAATAGTTAGGTGTGATTGAACAGAGAGCTTAGCAAAATAAAAGACAAGCCAACCAATAAGTGGATGACAAAGTACCCCCAACAGATTACTCAGGATAGTCTATTCACCGCTTATGTTCTAAACATTACTACCCTTAAGCTCTATATGTCTTTTAAAAGTGCTCCTTCGTACCTTACTTGTAATGATGCTTTTTTGAACGATGCTCATAGTGTTAAACTATCTCGACCTGACCTTTGCCTGACTCAGGGAATGACTCAGACATGAGGCCAACGCTGGAGGCAGATTGACATGAACATTTTATGAGGAAAGGACAATGAAATCAAGGACCCAACTTCTATCGTGAGTGGTTGATAAAAAATACATTTTCGTCACATTCCCACACCCGACATCGGTGTCTGGCTGTGCTCTCTGGAAGCAGGAAATCCTGCTGTCGTGGACGTTTCCCAACCTAACTTCTTACTTCCGTTTTTAAGCGATCTAGCGTTTGGGCCGCAATCGAGGCTAAATCCCCTCTTAAAATCAACAAAGCCACCTATTCGAAGCAATTTAGGTGTCTGTTCCGTCGTGTAACCCTGAAATTGCAAATACTTCGTGAGCAGAAATGCCGCGAATCACTGCAGACCCTTGCTTGACTTCCACAACTCAGCGCCAGTTGAAGGACTCCACGACATCTGCGTGCATGCGTCATGCAGAAAGTGGCTAAAAAAGTTGCCACCAACATCGGAAAATCGCTGGCAAGCAGCACGCGATCCTAATGTATTCTCTCTCTCTGGCAGACTCGTTGAGCTCCTTCTCTATGCTTCGGTTTTTTAAAGGCCGGCGGCACCGACTGCTAGCAAGCGATGTTTCTTTTAAGTTGCACTTTGAGTGTGAGGGGACCTGCAAATTGTCTCTGGACTTGACTACTCACAAATGCCAATCAGACTTTAAAATGCTGCTTTTTGCCACTTGTTGTGACGTAGGAGGTCCCGATAGTAATTTCTTGTGCTGGAAGTAAAGTTGTGCTGCAGCCAGTCATGAGGACCGAGTCACATGAGTGCACCTCATGTGCTTAAATACCGGTGCGATTGAACCAATTAATCTAGCTGACAGCGGGATATTTGCAGTATCTTCTAGAAACGCATAGGCGTGCATAGCACCTGAAGTCTCTTGCAAACTTCTTGCTATTTGAGAGTGGATTTGGTGTGGTCTGGTGTTTGTTGTGCTAGACAACTCTGACGTCAGTCACGGTTTGGGCTTTAAGAGAACCACTCTAGTTTGCGTCACGCATTCTACTCTACCTTGGAAACAGCTTTCAGTTCGCAAATCATATTTAGCAGCAGCCAACTTTTCTTACCTGGAAGTTCAAACCCGATCCGGTTTATCATGTGTCCATTTTTTCCTATCATGACAGCCTGGTTGATTCTATTAACCTCGACTGCACTTAGTGGCGTGAATCGTATTTATTCACATCCGTTAATCCGGTTGCTGTAGTCTGCTGCATACTGTCCCCCAGTTCAGTCATGGTGGAACATCAGCACCCCATACAATTCATTGCATGTACCTCCCCCCGCTACCTGTTGAACTATTCCGACCATTCAGTTACCTGTGCGGTATCTAGTTAACCCATGCCATGCATGCACTTCTGCGAGCGCAAGCATTCATACAAGGCAACTTGGTTGAATTGTGCACTAATTGGTAGTGTGTGCCAGCTCCCGTCTTCTACTCAGCGGCTTCGGAGTGGTCCAAGACCACATGGCGGGACCTACAACAATTGGTGATCCTGACATAATGGCCCCAGAAGTAGTAGAAGATGGTTCTTTAGTCCATAAATCGTCGAATAACAGATCAACGCATATGAAATCGCACCGGTGTGTTTGTGCTACTACTGAGCTAATGTCCTTCTGTTGAGCAAATTTCGTCTCTCGGGGTTGAGACAAATCGACACTTCATCATACCCTTCACAGGCTCCTCCACTGGCCACCCCGGAAGCCCAGTAAAGATATTTCTTCATCAGTTTGGTTAGACTGATTGAGTGATATCCTGCAACATTGCTATATCAATGTGCCTTGGTGAAAAACTGTGCATGAAGAGCCAGGTGGGTGCTCGTTGGATATTTGAACACCTCAGCAACCATTTTTAGAAAAAGGCTGTACTTGCTTCCTGAATCTAGATGGACCACTATTAATCGTAAATATCTACTCGAAGACAGACAGCGCAAAAAAAGTTTGCCTTAAATTACTGAAACAAGCTTCCCAACGATATGGCGAAGTTAAATCTGTTTACGTGTTTCCCAATGCTGCTGCTCGGCTCAGATTTTCTCAAATTGTATTCGAACAAAGCGGCGTTTTTTGTAGTCATTTAAGAATCGTGCAAGACGACTAAGCGCAGGTGGAAATTGTGAAAATTGAATAAACACCACTGAACCAGTAGTTGCTGTAAAATATTATTAATTAATTTCACTATATTCGTTGTAGTTAGCTGTTTCATTCACGAACAAAACATGAAGGCGCATAATTCACTCTGCATCTATCAGCTACCAATCAAACGTCGCCTCCGAGGTGAAGGCAACTTTGTTAACGAGATCTCATTTTGTTTTGGCAGAATGCACACCTAAACAGTCCCCTGTGTATACCCTCACGATGAACCGTACTGGTCCAGTTTCTGGAATGAAACAGTGGCGATTTTGCTCGGCCCTATTCAAACCAGTTTTGAGACATATTTCCGGGTAGAACAGAACGGGTGCCTCTAGGGAACGCATCGCAATTTCCTGAATCAAGAATCAGTAAACTTCCTTTGTCGATTTCCACTGTCCTTAACCACGTCTGCAGAAACCGTGTTTGGTAGCTGTCCAAATTATTTTGCTCTACTGTCACAAGCGACCTCCAAATTGCCGAGTCAAACACTTAAGCTTATAATTCACAGTGCGGTTGGTTTGGACCACGAAAAATGCCTTAGCGCCTATGTTTAAAGCTGGTATTGGGGTGTTTCAATTATTCAGTAAAAAATATAACCAAACCTTCTTCGACAACAGCACCCTGATTGGTTACTTGGCGAGAAATTATGGTTCCTTAAAATAACCTGCTTCGTAAAACGTGTCGAAATTTAACCACACAGGAATCAACACACATAAGGACTTTGCATCACAAACGGTAATTTTGGGGTTGTGGTAGAGCGGCAGATGATTCCAGCGTTTCACAACATTGCTGAATTAAAATACTAAAGAGAGATTCAGTTTTAAGGAGGGAAGGTAAGTGTTAATCTGATTCACGACATCCCATGATTTCTTAGTGCCGTTTGAATACCTGATCGTTGCAGAACTTTGCTAATGAAAATTGGTGAACGCCAGACGATGATACTTGACTGGTCGTAAAATGTCTACACCTTCATGGATTGGGTGTTAACAGGAAATCTGATTTGCCTGCCAAGCAGATGGAGTCCATCTTGATTGTCAGGTGTCCATGCAACCTCTCAATTGCTTCAATTTTCCAGACAGAATTCGGTTCTAATGAATAAGATTCGACCAGTTTTTGACTATCGTTCAGGCATCTCTTGCTTGGTTCAAATCTCCACCTCTCATTGGTACAACCCCTACTTACAGTGGGTAATAAATCAATCTTTTTAAAAACACGATTTGGTTAGTCAATGCGACAGAATTAGCTGTGGAGTTGATGCTGATTAATCAATCGTCAAATGGACAGAGATCTGTTGACTTGATAAGCGCAGAAATTGGACCGAGTGTCGAATTTCAATGCATTAGACAGCTTTCGTAATATGATTTCCATTGTACTTTACTGAGTCGTAAGGGAAACCATTGCACTTTTCACTTGTTTCAACCAGTGCGAAAGCATCAGAAAGCTCTTGAAACATTAGTCAGACGAAGGAGAAATGTAGGCAAGGAGGTCGAAAACTGAACAGACACTGGCATGAAATCCCCATAATTGGATTCATGTTTGAAGTGTCCTTCAAGCTGCCAATGGGGTTAGCTATATTCGGCCGGCACTTTCAACCCCACCAATGGTGAGGCTGGACTTCACTTGGCTGGATTTTGAAGGGACCCATTTCACCTAGTTGTCTAAAATCATGTTTCCTTTCAGTTGACGGTGAGGTTGAAATAGTCGCTAGCACAACTGAGTAATCTGATTGGTTGGTTTGTCTGCTATAATTTAATATTTAATAATTACTGCCCCGTTTTCCGCCACCAAGGCTCTGTTTGTTCCGAAGGGACCAAACTAGGCAGCACTGCTTCTTCCTTTCGTCTAATCCCACTTCCCCATCGGATGCCATTATCTTTACGTTCAGATCAAAATCCGTGGTTGGCCTTGTGTAAAATTTTGGGAAAATGGGATGGTCAAAACAGTAGTAATAGGTTTACTCTAGTCAAAACAACAAAGTTGTCAAATGGCTCTAAACGTGAATAGTTGGCTCCATGAAGCAAGCAAAAAACTCATTTCACACGTGTTCGTGAAATGTTAGCATTTACGCATATTAGCATGCTAGGTTTCGTCCTATTCATAAGCTATGGAATGGCAGTGTTGCGTGTTCCACCCTTTCAGTGAGTACAGACAAATCGATTTTGCTGTCTGCATGACGCGACAGTCACATGAGACAAGGTCTGCCACCGACGTGACCAGGCCCCATAAATACTGGGCCTAGGTTATCTCTGTCAGCGTCCTCAGATACAAACAGAGGGAGCCAGTGTCTAACGGATTATTTCCGGCAGCGGTATCTGATTTTGCTCAAAATACAGGTGTTATCCACAAGTACATGATTTAATTTGTTAAAATTCGCTTAACTTTAAACAATCGTCCAAGAGAGAATAATCAGTGTCATCGGTGCTAGCTTCGGTCTCTTCTCATCCACCTCATTCTTCAAGTGCTATTCCGTTAGAATATCACCTTTTCATATCAGTGGGGCTTTTTCAATGAGTAAAAAAACTCCAGATTCGGCAACTCCCAGGGATACTCCACCAAGAAACCACAAAGCTTGTTTCAGAATGCGGAAGAGTTTCGGACTGCTCTTTAGCAAATACATACTTACTCTTTAAATAACACAACTTTTTTTTAATAAGAAAAACATCTCCATGTCGTTTCAACGTTGGTCGCAAGTATACTGTCGTCTTTTTTTCATCAAACCACATAATGAAGGCGATTCGTTGAAATAGCGTCGATACAAAAACAAGGTCCTGTCCACTATCATCACCACAAAGAAGATTACTGGGTTTTCCAGAGATAAACCACACCGTCAACGCAAATATCTTTATTCTATGCAGCCATTTATTCGCATGCTTTGCTTGTGTTAATATGAGCTTATACCAACATGATAGACACACGAAAGCCGACATAAGCCAGCTTATCTTAGTCCCCATCGCTTTGGAGTGTGCAATAAATTGTACACCGGTTGCTGCCTCATGACCTCGTCATCGCGTTGGCGGTGAGGGATCAGAGATGGTCTTAGATACCATCGGATACATGTAAGCCTGACTTTTCGTACCAAACACCATACCCCTGCCAGCACATTCATCTCCCCCTGCCCCTTTACTACGTTCGCCGTGCACCAATGGGTCAGGATGTCAAAATTTACCGGCAGATCTGCATCTGTTTCCGTTTGGGATTTCTGAACTAGGTCAGAATGCGACAAATTTGCAACTGGGAATAGATTTTAGGTAAGTATTCCTTTTTGCAGTCTCGCTCAGTGTTGAAATTTAAGGAGATTCCGTGGCAGGAAAAAAACATTTAACCACCCTGAAACTTGCGCGATTTTATTTGTTACTCACACCTGGAAATTCTAAATTAGAAAGAAAGAACCATGCATTTCTAACTGCTCCGTTGTTTAAATTTAGACAAGGACTAAGCGTTTGAACTCTAGATAAACTATTCAACATGTTTTGTGGCTTGTACTCTTGTTCTATCGGCACTTAACTAGTGGTTTATTTAAAAATGGTTGCTCCAGTCAAAACAACAAAATTCTCCCCTACATACCATCCGGCATTTAGCTGGTGAATAACTTAAATAAAAGTTCACAGATTATCATTGAGAAAACCTTTCAGAGGCTGCATCTTTGCCATTTAAACTGACTTGGATTCACCTAGATCCTCCACTTGTGGGATGTGATTGTTTCTGACAAAACAGAGTCAAACTGAACAGTATTTCTACTGCCAAAACTCTATTCGCCTGTTTACAAGACGAACACGTTTTGACCAAGTCATTACTTGACAATAAATCCGTAGTGAGAATTTTAAAAATCTCGGGGAACAGTAGCCGGAGACGTGGAAAGTGATGGGGGAATCGACCGCAAATTCCTAGCTACCGCACTCAGCGGACTCTCAGAGGAACAGTAAATTGGTGGTTTGGGGGGCTAAATTATGGGATCGACAGGGTTTAGAGGGTAGCCCATGCTCAAATCTGTCTCGTCGTTTTTCTAGTGGCCTTCACTGGTTGCTAGGGCAACTGGACAAAGCGTTCGCCGATAAGCCACGAATTCTGTGTGTGTGTGTCTCCAAGCGCGTGCAAACAGGCGGTCGGACCGAACTTTCTCACAGCTGTGGTGGTGGTGGTGGATGTTGTTGTTCAATTCACATTTTAAACACTCACCTTCATCCTTGTTTCACCACAAACTGCGAATACCTTCCCAAGACTCCCCACAACTGCCTAACCAGATATGCACTAATTATTACCCAAATTCGCAGTCTCGATCTGGGCTCATTTAAAAGTCACACGACCCAATATACTTGCGCTTACAGTTTACATTTCGTCCAAAAAATTTCTCGTCGATGGTTTGCTTGCAACCGGTTGGTCGGAAAGTCACAAGATTTTATCACGGTGAGTTTTGACAGTACGCTAGTACCATTGCATGCTGGACCTTTAGTGTCTCCAGAACTGAGCGCTGCTAACATTCTCAAGCGTCTTCACGCAAACGATATTGTCTTGTCAAGTCCTTAAAATTACCCCCCAAAGGGCGTAGTGGTGGCATCCCGTAGAGCTTGGAAGGGCACAAGCGAAACGCCATGCTTCTTTTAACTCTCAAACTGCGTCATCCGTCATTAAGGAAAAGCTAGTAACGAAAGAGGTGTGCGTGCATGCGTGCGTGTGTGTGTTCCTCCTACCCCATGTAACTATTTTGTAAAGTCGACTTTTGCCAGACACTTTATGAGTAGTCATAAAGCTTTAGTTGGCGCGTTCGTCGGTTCTAGCAAAGCTTTTCAACTATCGCCCTCTCTCCCTCAGTTGAATTTTAAATGCGACTTTTATTCCCGAAAGTCACCTAACATTGGACTAACTTCCACTCAGCTAAGGTAGAAATTAGCTCGATCTTAGATCGTGCTGCGGTGATTGTTTGTGTGGCTATATCGAGCCATGGCTGAAGTAAAAATGACTGAACGGTCTTGCTTAATCGCCTTTGCATAGTCTTAAACGTAAAAAAAACATAATTAAAGCCTGTCTTTCCATTCCTCGTTCGGATCTTGAAGTTCGACAAATCAGATTTTCCTGTGTGGTCTTGGACATTCTGATGGGACCTAGCATGTTGAAACAACGGCTGATTTGTGCTGTTAATGTGTAAATTATAATGTAAGTCTCTTGAAACTTCCGGATATTCCGAAAGAAGGCCAAACTGTCTTTTAGCCAGTGGCAAAAACCTCTTTTTGAAGAGGACATTCTCGGATTAGAATCAGACCCTGCACTCCTGAAATCCACTTGAAAAATCGACTTCGGACGTGCGAGGGTTGGTTTGAAGGATGTCTGCCTTTGGATTTGCATGCAAATAGCTTTCGACTCCCCCCACCCTCCCCTGATCTCAACATCAATTTCCGAGAGGTCACATTAAACCATGACGTTGACTTGTGACAGCTGATTGAAATTCAAACCCCAAGGACTCCA
Organism: Mesocestoides corti; assembly: GCA_900604375.1. Classification (NCBI taxonomy): domain Eukaryota; kingdom Metazoa; phylum Platyhelminthes; class Cestoda; order Cyclophyllidea; family Mesocestoididae; genus Mesocestoides; species Mesocestoides corti. The sequence continues at coordinate 28,226 of UXSR01005354.1, read as the reverse complement.
CACCGTGGGAATTCAAGGGGTCATGGACTGTTTCATAGCAGTGTCGCTAGAGCCAAATATACAATACCATAAAACCGGCTCCCTTTTATTCGTAGTTGCTTACTCAAGGAGATTTGTGAAAAGACATCTCCAGCCAGGAATTACTAACTTTCTGCCGAACATCTTCACACTAACTGGACTTGCTTTAACAATACACTCTACCAACATGTTACTGACCCAAAAGATTAGTCTGTGAGTTAACTTTCCATTGTTTAATTTCGGCTCACAGTCGTTTAAAAAGTTTGCAATTAACTGTAAGATTGAATATGTTTTCTTCACATTGTCCATCCAGGTGTTCACACATACGCACCAAGCCAACTGTGGGTCGGCACCCTCTCTTTTTTCGGGTAAAATTACTGCTCTTACTGGGTCGTCGTCGGTTATCAAGCATGAGATGGATGTCATCATAAAACCAGGGCCTCCAAAGGGCACGATTGGCGAGAAAATTGATGAGTAAACCAAGGAGGTGAACGGGTGGTTTGGGTAGGTAAAGGATGAGCTACTAACAGGGGCTTGTCCCCCTCTCAAGCCTGTCAAGGTCATCAATTCCGTGATTTGAGTATCTGTAGTGGCTTGTGCAGCTGCTTGCTCAATCTCATTCGTAGTCAAACCAAGTCACAGATTGTCCAAAAATCGATCAGTAAATTATTTGACACACATTTGTAGAGTTGCCACGGAAAACGATGGTGAGGTAATTTTCTTCGTTGATGGTTCTCTATGGGCTCTAAGGGTGACCATTTATCGATTTTTATGATCATTAATTGACGTAGGTGTAATTAATACTGACACTGTTATCATGTCATGACAGTGCATGGTAGCGTAAAATCCTTCAAACTAGCTGTGTTTTGGATAAATTCTGCCAACTACCTTCATCAAAGACTGTAAGAGTGATCCACTTGACAATATCCTCCAACAGTTACCTCAAAGATGCCAAAGTATACATTTTTTCCTCTACATGGATCGAATCCTATTGAGAAAATCCCAACACTACCCCAGTTTGATTAGCGATACTCACAAACGAGGTAAGCAAACCACAAATCATGTTAGCACAGCCACACGAGCAGAACGCCCGAGGTAATTAACGTATTATCGTGTCTAATCTGCTGAACCAATCACTGCAATCGGCCAGTGAATCACGTCACCTTAACCAATGACAGGTGCGCGTCGCCTCATCAACCAATCATCACAAGGAGCGCTCCGCGTGCATAATGCAGACGCCCTCTTTCTCGTCTCGCAGTCACTCACAATTCTGATCCTCTCCAAGAGCAATGCCCTGTGATATCGCAGTCGAGTAGGAAGAAGGTACTCTACTGTGTCCGCTTTACAGCACTTGGATAATTTGTTGGTGTTAGTGTGCATTAAATTTTACTTGCTCAGGAAACGAGCCCCCCGCCAATTGGTGAGTCTTGTCTCCCTCTCGTGTCTCCGCTGCATTGCCTTTTGTCAATCTTCACCAATACATCTGTCATGTGTTTTTTTTCCACCTCCTCTTATGGTGGCAGAGATTTCATGCGTTTTATATTAAAATTTGTGAATTAACGGATTAACCTAATACTGCTTCATAAATCTTAATATTCCAAATTCGGTGTCGGTCCCCTTCCTGTCAAGTTATTATTCATGATTCCCTCGTCAGGGATTGGTTAACGATCATCCTCTTAAATCAGTTTTTCCACTTAGTACTCCTAATGGTCTTGTCTTTCGGGGGAACCACTTTCGCACCGAGTAGCCTGGCAACTCAGTAAGGATTAGGATTTGGCTTTGTGGTTTACAAGTGACCAGGTTCCGACAACCACTGCTGATGTAGCGAAGTGGTATCGAGAAGACGCGGAATCGGGAGACGTCTACTGGTCGTGGGAGTAATTTATGAGTTTCGACACCCGTCTAGACTCTCTTTCCGAGGTTCGCGCATCCCCTTCCCCGGGTATGATAAATACCCTGCAGGAACACGTGGCCTCCCCCTCTCCCCGCACACACACACACACGTACCCCTCTCGGCCCCACTGAGTCGATTTTATGGTGCCCACTATGTAAACATCATAAAACTGCCAAACTCGGGGTTTCATGTCATTCTGAAATCTACCCGGGTAGTTTTCTAATCTCGGCAAAAATCACGGGGTGATTTAGCATAAAAACGGGTCACCGTTGGCCGAAACATTTGCACAGTTGGCTTCGTTTCAAGCTAATCGCAGCCGCATCAAACCAATATTGCTGTCGTCAGTTGGGGCCATATCTAGGTTTCATTTCTCACAAAAAATAAAACGCACAGTTTGTAACGGACCCGCCGTGTCTAAGTGTACCAAATGTCTTTTAATCGCCACCCTGTCAGTGTTGTCTCGCTTCCCGCTAGCTGGCCAATAGGCGGTGGTTTGCATAATCGCTGGAAATCCAGCCAAAATGGGGCAGGTGCGGTGCTGGGTGACTCTACGACAAGTGACGTGCTGTGGCATTTAAGGGGTTAACAGGTTGCAGTGGGCGGTGTCTGTGTGTCGCGATTTGGGACATATTTACTACCGCAGTGGCTGTCTGTTCCCAGCCACTGGGAAAGTCGCAAGTAGTTTGGCTTAGTTAAGACAGAGGACTGTCGAAGTGTTTTCCCACTCTCTCTAGACATTGGCTCGGTTGCTAAATTCACGATCTCCCTGTCCACGAAATGCCACACTACTATGGTTTTCAAATCGAGCGAGATGCCATGTACATGGTTGAATCTAGAACTAGCATGAAAATTGCGATCCGACCCTGGGTTGGTGGAATTTACAAGGAAAACTTACAATGCAGTGTCGAGATTTGGCGGGTACGAATACAGTTTATGCGTGTGGGAATTTGTAGAAAACGGTTAGCACCGTTAACGCCACATCTAGACTGCAATCTCGATGCTGCCTAAATATAGCTACCTCGCTTACCTTAATTACCATTCCAAGCATTGAGCCTAACTGTGCACGCAGTGTTAATGGCATCGACTCACAAAGTAGCGATAACTGAGGCTTGGCGACTGGATTAGCCAAGTGACTGCATCTCCATGGTCACGGCGACTAACTTGTGGTCTCTTGGCAAACAAGGCAGTGTTTAATACAAGACGGTTTTGCAGCCGTGAATTGAGAGTGTGTGGATTTTGCTAAACAGAGCTTCCGATTGGTTTGAAGTGGAGTGGAATAAAATTTGGACACTTGGATGAACTTGTTGGAATCCTCCATGTGTTGGCGTCTTTAGCAGTAGTCGCTTGATGGACCTTGATAAATGCACCTTCGTGGGGCCTAACTTGAACTGGAGTTTCGATTAACACCTTTGTGGTGAATGTGCTTATTCAAACGAATCCGAGGAGTTGCCACGTTTGCTAGAAGGCAAAACGCATATTGGTGCGTTGAAATGCTCACGAACACTCCCTTGTCCGGCCGTATTGGGCCTGGAAACGGCCGTTCATGTGCCTTCACAGAGGGATTTATTGAAGAAAGAGATGCAGAACCTATTTTCTCATCTCTCCAGGTGCGTAATGGTCTCAGCGTGACTTGGACGAGGTTTTCTGTGTAATCGCAACTGGCCGCTTTCTTATCTTGCACCTGCACAATACCTCGGACACACGAAATCTGTGCCGATTGCGAGACAGAAGCGATTTTTCGTGCGTTGGTCGCTTCCACCACCTGTTTGACCCACTTACCGCCATGACTTGCAAAAACCACAGCTGGATACTGCAGACCTTCCGTACTTCTAGCAACCCGATCAAATGAGTCGTATGGAAACGGGATCGGTTTCACGAGATTATAACAAGTCCCTATTTTCTGGTGTAATCAAGAATGTTGAGGATACCTGCACTCCAGTTCTGACAATTATCTTCATTCGGACGTAAAGGATCGGTTCAACTGTGATAGTGCGTGGGGCAAACCTAGTATAAAATCGCATTCTAAAACACCCAAGTGGACAGCTCCTGGATGCTTGTTACTCCCCATTAGTTTTCGTGTGTTGAAGACTGTAAAGTTTTGTGCCAATCACCTTCCGATGAGATAGATTTTAGCCAGCGCCTCCTCGACCAATTCGGAACTGTGACAGTGGTCTACCTCACGTAGGCAATTTAACCGACCACCTACGAACTCCCAGTTTGCCAAAGGGAAACCACGAGACTTGGTTCAGTGTGGAGATAAATTAACGATTTAACAGATAGATTATAGAACATGTCGCAGAGAGTGCACGCACAGTCAACTTGAGACATTATTCGACAAAGTCCACGCATATCGGCGGCGTGAGTCATTTACGCGGGTTGACGGAGAAAGCGCTTTGGAACTTGTGTGCGCTAGTTCCTTCCTCCCCACCACCGCCACCACCACCACTGGCGTTTTTTCCAAGCCCTGACGCATTTCGGGGTACTGGGAGAGGAGGGGGGGTCTTGGATGGGCTCACATCACGACGGCTTCGACATTCATGCCTTGGGGCTGCGTACTTTGTTTCGAAGGTAAAGCGCACAGTCGGTTGCAAACCGAGCTCAGACACGCATCTTTAAAGGACCTGCCTTTGTACCTCTGGTTTATATTTTTTTCTTTCAACCGTTACGCATCATTGTGCAGCAGAAAGATTCCCTGTTGATGCGTGTACGTGCGCACGCACGATTCCTGACCGTAATTCCGGCGTCACAGATGTCGCCTGCCTACGGCATCTGGCACTCCCATACACTCCACGACCTAAGCTTTCTCAGGGTTAATTTCGTACTGTAATGGTCCATTAGTAAATTCCACGAAACGTCGGAGTTCAGTAATCATCTATGTGTTACGAATTAATCCATTCCCAAAAAGTACTGTTTTCACTGAGCCCTGGTCGTGAATTTTCCTGCACGCAATGTGTACAAAAAACACACAACTGTTGTACTTTTTTACCAAATTACGAATTTCGAAAGCCATCCAAACTCAATTAAATTTCACTTGCACGCGTCAGGCATATAGTTGCATAAGTATTGGCATCGTAGCAAGACAAGAATTGGTTAGGATTGAATTGGCTCAAGCGTAGATTTGTCAACTAATTGTTGCTTCGGCAAACTTCGGTCGAGATCGTTTGTAGTTGTGTGTGTGTGTGTGTGTGTGTGTGTACGAATGACTAAGTCCGCACAAATTTACCAATTAACGCACGGTGACGAGTTTACAACTTTGAAAAAGGACACTACCAGGTGTAAACACGTGGCCTTGTGTGAGGGTAGGTGGGTACTGGTGTTACCTACCGCCCAATGTGAAAAACAACTGGCCATGCTTGGTACTGCCTATTTCCTCCTCTTCACTCCTCTCTTTTTTTCTAAACCAGCAGCACTTGGAAGATGCGACGCTGTTGATCCAGCGCACCTAGTGATTTCTCATATAAACGTGTATATTTGCCTTTCAGGCTGGTCATATTTCTACCGGAATAATTGTTAAATTGCGCAGTGTTAGAGTAGCCCTGACAGGGAACATGCATTTCGTTTCGTTTTGAGTGGTCAATTCAAAAAATCGATCGGTCAATGAGAGTCGAAAGCAACTCCTAGACAAAATTCAGATTTGAAGAATTCTTTCCGTTAGTTTGTCTTTTATCATGAATTTTCTTCCACCACAAGTAACTGTAGGTGCAAGGATGTGTATTTACTAAGCTAAACATATTCAGTAAAGTAGCATCACAACGCAGGATAAAAATCTCGCAAATCGCAGGACGAATTATGCAGGGTATATTTTAAGCATCTGTGCCGTTGGCCTCACACAAACACGTAAACTACCGTTACTGTGGTTACCCATGTATAAACACAATTTATCATCAGTAAGTTCCAATCTTCACGGCCGACTGGGGGGTATGGGTTGTCGAATTGTGGTTGTCGCGACAGTTGCCCTGGACTTTCGAACTCGTAAATGAGAGCAGAGGTCACTGATTCTCGCTTTGCCCTTTAGCAGTAAATCGACTCGGTAACCAAGGCTGTAGCATGTCATCCAAAAGTCGGAGATAGTGGCACTTTTTTCTAGGAATAAGGCGTTTGAGGTTAATGGGAGTGTGTTACCGAATCGTCTCGAGTCTAGCTGTCATAGTAGCCCAGTCTGTTTGCAAACCGCTCACATACTCGTACTTATCATTATTAATAAAAAAAGGTGTGCACAAATGGGGTTGGGTGGATGAAATGATGCGGTTTAATGACGTGTGAACCGGCATACGCTGCGCGATGTGGGGACGGAATGATGTATGGGTGTGCGATCGCATTGTCGCGTCCTCTCACAAACCGACCGTGGCGATGCGCTGCCACCCGCATGCCGTTCCGGGGCCAGTTTAGCCTGCCTTTGCGGAGACCCTGATGCCTTCAGAATCGAGTCCCACTCACCAAACCATCTCTGTTCAACCTGAGCTATAGACGCTGACCTGGGTTATCGATCGAGCTGAGACAGCAGCGCTCCTCGTACTTGGATTGGTCGATGCGACGGTGAAAACTGACACTGGCTTTTATATTGCTCGTTAATTTCGAATTTGATGTACTTCTCTGTGAGATGACATTTTAAATTACTCGTACTGACCAACGCTTCAACCACTCTCAACTGATTATGTTTTTTACGCTTCCCACAAAATGTAAACCTATCTTAATTTGTGGCATCTTCGCGTCGTGAGAAAACACGTGTGAGCCACGGAGAGCCATTACAAATGTCACCGCTTGACCATCAAGTATATCATTTTTTCTACCACCGTGGGAAGGAACGGGTTTTTGTTGATACAATTTGAAAGAACAGAACTGATGCTTAATGCCACTCATCAAATATATCAGCGGTATAAATTTCGCTTAATTGCAATTTCCGTTGTAGGTGATTTGATAAATTGCCTCTTGAGATTATTCTATGGGCATTATTAGTTGGACTTTACCGAGGTTTGAATATGCAGCAAGTACACTGTTGATGGTAGACTAGCATTATTATTCGCGGACTGCGACGTCGCAGTGCACAAAAACCGATATTTCTTTACAAGTAGTCTTGCGTTAAGGAGCATGTGAATGAATTCGTAAAGAGGCAGATATTTCAGCTGATCTTACTCCTTCTCCTCTTCTCTTTGAGTTTCAGCCATGATTGACCACTGGTTACCAGAAAAATCAATCGAAGTGTTCCTCGTCTGCGTTGTCGCAAGAGTCGTATTTGGCGCGAGCTGTGATGAAGCCTTGTTGGGGAACAGTGGGCTGCTGCCGGATTCTGCGTTCACTGCAACAAGCAATTCTGAGACGGTGGAACAGTCTATCGCTGGAGTTAGCGCTAACCTCGACCACTCTGCCAAAACAGCCAGGTAAACCCTAACTCAACCATGATTGGTCAATTTACTAATTCGAAGGTACCTCAACCAATCGATGTTTTTGCTGATAAATCTGTGTTTTGGTGTTCAGATGTCAGAGGTCAACTCTGCTGCAGTTAATCATGAGTTTAGAACAAGCCTTTTATGACATCGAGCATCAAATTAGTTCCGTGAACTCAATGCAACCCTCCAAAATTCGCAAGGATTTTGTCTTTAAATGACGAAACATATGTGTTCCTGAATCACAAGGCGCTTCAGAGTGTGACATCCAAGGCGGTAGGTAATGAATACAAGATTCGGTGTTAAATTTGCTCGGGAACTGCTAGTCCAAGGCGACGCAACTATTTTGGTTGTCAAACAACCTGTAAAATTATCACATGGAAGGACGAAATAAAAGCAGTAAATCACAAGAGACTGTCCAAGTAATCCGTTTTCGGTTGAATTGCAATTTGCCGGGTTCAAAAGTCTGCTAATTATTTGTTACCTCGTTGGGTTGTTTGTTTCTTCTTTGAATCCCTCCTACTGCATGGCAGATTGTCTGCGAATTGCGCGCGATTAGGCCACCCAGGAATTTGAGCATAAAAAGAGGCTGGGTGAGGGGATAGGGGTGGGGTTTCCTCCCATTACCCTTTTTTCCCAACCTATCTCACTTCTTCCTCTCCCTGGCTTTTTTTTCAGTCGCTTTGGTGGTGGCCCCACAAAAGCTGCGGCATTTATTTTTAAGCTGAGTTTTTTGTGGATGGTTTCACACTTGAGGCAATTGTCTTGCACCGAAGTTGACAAGAGGAGGGAGATTTAGAGCTCCACGACACAATTCCACGAGGGTGCTTTTCGGTGACTGTAATCGTATGCGATTAAACTTGCTCCCTATTGGCTAATGCATCAATCGTTTGTAGGGATATGCTGACAGGTGGCTGGTGCCCCGCCAGGAAGATCAGCACCAATCTCTCCGAGTTCATCCAGGTGGACATGGGCTCGGTGAATGTCATCACCCAAATCGCCTTCGGACCTCGTTCCGGGGTTGCGGTAAGTTGGCATTTTGTTGAATAGTCGACGTCAACACTCCCTAGGAATTCAATTATTTGCTCCAGTGCGCACCTATTCATTTGGCCGTCCTGCACCTGGCAGTGATTATGGGAAGGAATAATTGGTGTTTATCCTGCCACACCCCACCGTTAGGCACTAATTCCCTTACAGAAGTACTGGTAACAACAATAATAATGCTTACCACCACTATCCCAGGGAAAAAGTTGTCAGCTCACATGCGAACTAGCTTCATAAATTTTCCTTACTGCCTGCCGACTAACACAAAATCCGTTTTCTGTCGTTGTGTGGTCGCCTGTTCGTCAGAAACACGGTCGTTATGCGCCGATGATGATGTTTAGACGGTGAAACAGTTTACCATGGGTTAAGATTTAAATGGATGGGGGCGTGTGACGCTAAATTCTTGTCCAACTGACCCCAAATCCCTATGCGTCCACCCCTCCTCCACAGCCTCGCGCATGCTTGACCTATTTCCATGAGAGGGGAGTGCATTTTGGACCAGTTGTCACGTGGAGTTGAGCTAATTTACATGCCCTCTTAATTAATTCTCTGTATTTAGTGTCAGTGGACGTCGGTTAAGAGCCCGCGTGTCCAGAGATTTCGTCGTAGAACGTGTTTTTCTTATTAATTCCACCAGGGTTTGAACTCTAGTGGCAATGAGAGTTACTCAGCCGAGACTAATTTGATTTCGCAAGTGAGCGTCGTGTTCTACTTCATGCGTGGGCAAATATTTGACTGAGTCAGAGGGTAAACACGCAAATGCGGTTAGGCCGGGTGTTCTGTGGCTTTAGAGGGTGACCAGGACCTACCCCCTTTGTTGCGCTACCCTCAAGTGGCTTGAAAGCGATGTGGAATTAAATTGAAACTCAAATGTAAAATTGCTTCCATTTGCGTCGCCATTTAGTCGTTTGTGCTTTTAAATACAACAACCCGTGGAGCATGTTCAGTTGCATAGTTTATCAGTGTAGTTTACTTGGTCAGTCGTGTGGGAATTTGTAGAAAACGGTTAGCACCGTTAACGCCACATCTAGACTGCAATCTCGAAGCTGCCTAAATATAGCTACCTCGCTTACCC
>UXSR01005354.1:0-18564 GCA_900604375.1 Mesocestoides corti | reverse complement strand
CCGATTGGTTTGAAGTGGAGTGGAATAAAATTTGGACACTTGGATGAACTTGTTGGAATCCTCCATGTGTTGGCGTCTTTCGCAGTAGTCGCTTGGTGGACCCTGATAAATCCTTCTTCGTGGGGCCTAAACTGACACCAGTCAAGACAGTAGACTTCCGGCATTGAGCTGGTGAATAATAAGATCTCTATCCTTCAGATTATCCTTGCCGAGTTTTCTGAGAGACTACATGTGGGCTGCGTTTTGACACTTAAAGTAACTTGGATACACCTAGCCTCTCCACTTGTGGGTTGCGTACGGTTTCAACAGAACGGAGAGTCAAACAGTTTCTTTGACAATGTCAACTGCTTCTAGCTGTTCCAAACAAATAATCCATTTTTGATGGTTTTTTTTCACGTTAATTTCATTAAATCAGGTATTTATCGTTAAATCAGGCCGCCTTGGTCACAATTTCCGGTTGTTGCATTACTCAAGGAACGTGCTATTTCCAAAATTTGAGGCAACGCTGCCAGGGCTAAAATAGTCGGTTGGTCAGTAGACGGCAGAGGCGTGAGTCATTGGAGGTGCGCTGGTTTTTTTTGAATCAAAAAAGCCTAGTTCTTTTTTTGCATTTGCCTCAAGCGCTTAAGGGGGTCAGGTAGATTGCAGAGTAAATCTAAGCCAAGCCTAATCTAGACCCCGGTGACGCATTCCTAGAGGTCGTTCTTATTTCACCCAAATTCTTACCTGTTCTAGTACACGCCGTTTTTCGTCATCCGCTACAAGAGGGAATCTGGCGGCGCATGGCGCGACCATAAATCCTGCTCAGAAAATTCGGTGAGTTGACTTGATGCGGAAATTTGACTCTTATGTTGGTTCTTGGCCTGTGGCTACAAGTTGGCACCAGATGTAACTATAAATCAAGACGCTAATGGTAGCCCACCTCTTGGTTAACGATGCGGGTGCAATGGGACATGCTATGTCGTCCGACTGCTGCTGCTAAACAATTGGCCATTTAATTAGTTGCCCTCGAATTGTCTGCAGACGTCTATCGATCGGTTCTACTACCGCGCTCATGTTTGTTTAAACATTTATGTTGCTTTCGGCGTCACATTCAATTCAATCGATTCAGCCAATAGGCTTGGCACGCCAATTGTACCGTTGTGCGTGGTTTTGAGAAAGCCTGTCGTTCTGCCGAGATCTCGCGTCACTCATTTGAAAAAAAGGCGCAAAAACCAACTGGATTTGGTATGAAAAGAAGCAGTACAAGTCCGCACAAATCCACACGAGCGCAAATCTGTAATTTGATAGCCACCAGCATGTCTTGCGTTGCCATGGTGACTTCGCTGGCTTCGCCAAACGCAACGCCTTTCTGCAAAAATCCGTTCTGTTATTCTTTCTTTAATGATCCCGCTGTGTGGGGCTTGACGTTGCATTTCAATTACGTCGCTCATGAAAATGACGTCCTATCCTTTAGTCCCTCAAGTTTTTCATGCAACTGGGTTTTAATTTAGCGTTATCATTGAACGCAGAAGTAAGTTGGGTCAAAGATGTCGATGTTTGTCAAAATTACACTTGACCTTACCGGGGTTGAAATTGCGTTTTTAAGAAAAAATGGTGATCATGTTCTTCCAGAATGAGATGCATGTCGTCGGAGGTCAAGCACAGACGGTCAATTTTAAATCCAGATGGTTCAACTTTGATGATATAGGAATGGAGAACTCCGACTACTTTGATTACAATCAGCAAATAGGCTTCCATACAAAAAAAATTAACTTGAATTTAAGTAGTATGTCTAGCAGTTAGACGAAACTGAAAGAAACTGCACTAGTCTGTATTAGTGTCGGACGGAATTGGGATTATTCAAACCCAAAACTAACTCACTTTCTTAATCTGAGAAGTACTACCCCAGAGTGTCTATGCAAGTAAAATTATTAAGTGTATTTTTGTAGAGACAAAATATAATTTGCTAGTCTTTAATCACGTTTATATGGGGACATCCGGGCTAGGGCAAGCGTCGGCACGGCTGGAATTTTATTTGCAAGCACATGTCGCAAGCAATAAGCGTCGCTGCAGGCTGACGAATCGCGCCTTTGATGCCCACGCATAATGATGACTCGTAAGCGGAGTCCGTTTTTTTCTGACGAGAGACCAGAAAAAAATTGGACGCGCGCGTACGACCGTACGTCGGTCCTCAATCTTCGTTCTGCTTCTGCTGCTTCTTCTTCTTCTCTCCTTCCGGGCAGAGAGAAGAGGCGAAAGGCAGTGCGGAGACGGTTCCGTGATTCCGCCAAGTCACCACCCAACTTCATCCCACTACCAGTGACAAAAAGTCGGCCTCCTTTTTTATCCTCCCGCACACAAGCGGCCTGTTTGTCTTCCACCTTGACTTTTTTCACACCCGGGCGAAGGAGACCTCGGCACGCCTCTAATCGCGCATTAGATTAGCGCATTCAGAATTGTGCGTTAGGGTAATGCGTTGGTGTGGAGGTAAAGTTGATCCACAGAGATCACCCCGCCTTCTGAAAGTGTGCGCATCTAATGAGCTATTTTGCTGAAATCTCGGACTTATGCACAGCACCCGACCTCCAAGACGCAATCGTGTGGTCGTGCGCAATGCTTTTTCCTGATTTTCTCGTGTTTCATCGGCTAGATGCACACAGTAGCGTGAGAAGGCAATCGTGCAGAGATCAAATTCTCTTTAAGTTAATTGCTCAATCATGGGAATTCAATGCACGTTAGTTTGGGGAGAAACGAGGCAGTTTTTGTCTGTGATTGACTTCGTTTGCTCCTTTGTTGTGATAGGTCCAAGGGTCAAATATCGGAATAAGTCCGGAACAGACTGGTAGATGAGGCAGGAAACTTTAGGAAACACTTAGCATTTCCCCACAACTCTGTTTCAAATTGTTTTTTCCTACCTTTTCGAAGACCCTGTTCATTACTGGTTCCGAAGGAAGTCTGGACCTTAAACTGATCGCGCTGAACCCTCCAATCGTCGCACGATGGGTCCGGGTGTATCCTTACAGTCGACGTCCAATGTTCGTGTGCGCGAAGTTTGAATTTTACGGGTGCAAGTTTTCCGGTGAGTCCCTGACAAGTTTGTTTCTTGAGCTCAAACCAACTTGCAGTTCGTTTGACAAAGCAGACAGTCCGTTCATCATCCAATCACGAGTCTTAACAGACCTTCGACTACGGTCGAGTGTGCAAACCCTACTCACAATGCCTATGTGAGATAATAGACTGGAGACGCCATAACAACTTAGAAAGTAACTTCCTGGTGCTTCAGATGAACTCGTCGAATATAAAATCCCAGATGGGAGTCAATTTCAGCCCAGTCCCTTCAGTCGACAACTGAACCTCCGGGATAGGTGCTACGATGGCAAACACGATCAACGCAGCAGCGTTCTTCACGATGGACTTGGTTGCCTCTCGGACTCTAGGGTTGCCATGCCAACCGAGGCGTTTGAAGTGTTGCCGTGGCAACAGCCGAAGGCACCGATGGAGTGCCTCGTGGGATGGAATCGCAGTCGCTGGGAGGACGGGAGGCAGCTGGCAGCCGACAACAAGGGTGTCGTCGATATGGTCTTCCGATTTTCCGGTCTTCGCAATTTCACCTCTCTCCACCTCTACGCTATGGATCTGCCACTGAGCAAGGTATGTTCTTGGCATGTTTTCGAAAATCGGACAAATGCTGAGAAAGAGTTTGATACCCACTAAATTGAATTCAGCTTTTCCACACCCCAGGTAGTCGTCCTTTTCAGAATAGGCCATCCCTTCCACCATTCGCGTCGTTGGAAATGTGTTCTTTTGGATCTCAGGAAGAATAATAATATTCCACTACTGACTTCGTACGTGTAATGAAAACACATGAAAAAATTGGTTTCATAAAAAAGGCTCTCGTGCACGCAACGCGGACGTTTGAGACGTCTGTGGTCGTGCCCTTTGTGGGCAATCCACTAACGCCTGTTTTTAAAATCTTTTTTTCTGTTACTGTCGTCAGCTCCCAGTGAGAACCAACACGATAATTGATGAAATAAGACAAACATGGTCAATTTTTGCCCACCTTTATGTTTTAATAACCCGAAATTGAGAGCAATATTGTCCAGTCTAGCTCTCACGAAAAGTGTAAAAGCGTAGTAGGCAACTCACGAAGTGACAATCACGCAACCGCATACCTAACTAAACCGTAAAACACCACTTAATGCCCTTTGAAGTTTACGGACCGAATTCTTGTCACGGAGGAAGAAAAAAGGGTGCGCTTGAACAGAGAGTGTTCTTTTTTTAAGACTATGTCTATGCTTCCGTCTTGCATCAACAAAACTTCCAATCAAATCCGCGTGTGTGAGAACTTGGGTTGTTTCGGTATGCACTGCACCAATAGGGCATCTTATTTATTACAACTCGAAATGACTCAGGAGAATTTGTACCGATCGTAGTTAATCCTACAGTTTATGTCTCAGTACATCTGTCTTTTCTCCGTTCCACCAACCGACGTATTTGCGTCTTCTAATTCCTTCGATTTATATCACGGAGGAGTCAGACTACGTGACTCCTCGACTACATTGCAAGTTCAAATCCAGCAAAATCCCCAATGTATTTAAATTTGAGGTACAGCATAACTGATTGTTCTCCCCTCCTTTGAAGATTCGCATTCCACGACGAATCGAGGCCTCATTTAGCGTGGATGGCAAGTCGTTTCCATCATCGCCCGACGTCCAGGTTGACATTCAAGGCAACTCAGCTGACCCTTTGAATGTGGCGCTTAAGCAAAAATCCGGACGGTCTGTTCAACTAAAGCTATTCTTCGCTGACGAGTGGATTGTCCTCAGTGAAGTTCGTTTCATCAGTGGTGAGTCGTTTCAACCATTCCTATCACGCCTAACAGACGTCACGACAATTAAGCTCCGCTGTTATTACTCGTTCCCTCTCTTTCTTCAGTTGCAGGAAATGAAAAAGTGTTCTATAAAGAAGCAGTGAACCAGAAAGGCAATGATGATGCCTCTATTCATCTCGTTGACGTGGAAAGTCAACAAGTTGGTAAGTAGATGTGCCTTTTTTGCTCACTATCTCGACAAGAACCCGGCAACTCATGGAATATTAGCTGATTTGGTGAGGCTGAGCTAGGCGCCTCTATAAAAATCAACATAGCTTCCGAGTTGTGTAAAATTCGTAACAAGGTATTGACAAATTTTCGCTATTTTTTAGAACAACTCTATAAGAACGAAGTTCCAGACGAACAACATGGAGTGGGAAACGACGTCGACTACTCACCCCTCCTCGCAGATGTTAACGTGGGCGCATCGCGACCAATCGAAGCGCCATACCAGGGCCCAACAGTTCTTGTCCTCATCCTCGTCTTTCTCTGTTGCTTCATGCTCCTTTTGGTTGGGATTGCGTGTTTCTCGATCGCGTGGATGCAGAAACGCCGAAAGAAGCTGCAAGATAGCGTGCGAGGCCTACAATCCAACCAAAAGTTGCTCAAAGCAGCCGCCAGCAGTGTTGGAAACGTGGGGCTCTTTCGATGGCCCGGTTTATCGATCGGTGTCGGTGGGGGAGCCGGAACTGGGTGCAATCCCATCACTCATCACTCATTCGGCAACACCATGAACTATGTCACGGTGCCTAATGCAGGTACTTGTCAGTCACTTTATTCCATAGTGTTGAATTAAATAATTCCTCGATCTACTGTTTGCAGATCACGGATTTGCCGATTCCTGGTTGCTAGGCCATCGGTCATGCAGCCACCATCCATCCACGTTACTCTGGTGTAAGCCCACCTTTTGAATGTGGTGTCGCCTAACGCCAACTGGCCCTAACGATAAACAAAATCTCACAACGCGCCCCCTCCACCCAGCACAATTAGGCTAATGCTTTTCTGTCTCCTGTCTAGACCAGGGACTGCAAGATGGCGCCTACTTCGCCAGCCCAGGGTACACGTCTGGAACTCGGAGTAACGATGGGGTGCCGACGTTCGCTGCGTCTCGTCCCGTGGCGAAGCGCTTCCTCACTTCCTTTGCCTCTCGCCTCTTTGGGTCGCGGTGCGGTGGAAAGCCTCGTCTGATGCGAGTCTTCACCTCCTCATGCTCCTCCTCGTCAGCACACCAATACGAGCAGGTGGTTCCGCAGTCGGCGCACTCCTCACCCGGCGTTACCGCCGCCGTCCAGACGCAGCTTCCAGCTCGGAGCGAAGCGCTTCCTCCTTTCCCGGTTGTCATCAGTACCGAGCAACAACAACAACTGCCCACTTCAGTGAGTTCCCATACAGAAACACGATTTTGTGGCAACCTTCATGAGCTCTCCTCTCCGACACAGTGTCAAACTATGGTTAATTCCATTTAGTTTCCTGTACACATCGCCAACGGGCTCCATTTCCCGAAAACAGGCCAACCCCCCGCCTGCTTCTCCACACTCAACTCCCGTCAGCAAAACTCGGTGCAGCATGACTCCTCCGTCGTGTACCAAAGTGTTCAGGGCGAATCAGATGCTGACAGCCTCGCTGCAAGTACGTCAAGTACTCTATCGTAAAATGTTCTTGACCCAAACTTATTCAAACCACATTCTGATGCTGACTTTAGTCTAGGGGTCCGCTTAAATTTTCCTAAAAACCACAAAGTAGCGCATTCAAAGTAAGGAAGCGAATGGGATGAGTGCGCGGTAGATTTAAGATTGTGTTAATTTACACAAACACGACTGTGGCAAAAGTTTAATTGGGCAAAATCATAATGATTTTGAACTTTCGACAGGCACAATGAGTCCAGAGTACGCCTCTGCCAGCCTCCTGGGTAGCCAGAGTGGTGGCGGGATCCCGTTTATATCGAGCGGTGTCGGTGACTACAGCGCCTACGGCGCCACAGGTCATCATCAGATGGTCGACTTGGTGACTTCAGCTCCGGCTGTCACCTCCAGCGGTGGTCAAGCCTTCTTCCAACAGCTTCAAACAGGACTCTTCTACCCGGCGACGGCTGCGGCAACCTTCGGTGGAGGTTGGAACCCCCAGGCACCCCCCTACATCAATCGATCCATGTCACAACAGCAATTCCACCAGCCATTCTGGCCCCCTCAACCCGGTGAGTTGCTGACATTACTTGCTTGGCAACCTTGAATGAGCTTAACAGCATCGCCAAGGTTGCTTAAATTGCGAAAGTATCCACCACCAACCCTACATGCTCATCTTTCCTTGCAGGAAGCAAAGTTGCCGCTGGGACTGGTGGACATGATGTGGCCTCCTCTGCAAATTCGGTCGAATCCTCCGATCGAGTTGGTGGCGACCCTGCGTCTGCGATCTACGGCTTCGCTCCGTCTGGCTTCAGTGGCCTCCAGTGAGCGAGCCTGACAGCAGTCCATCCGGTGGTAAGTTTACTCGTATTTGTTGAGATTTTGCGGAATCTACTAACCTGGAGCCGCAGAGAAGTTTGTCAACGACACGCTGGCCTTCTACTGTCGCTCTCTTGCCTCTTAATTTTAGACGCCAACGCGCACGCCTCCCAATCGCGCACATTTCCCAAACTCACCTCCACCGCCTCTCCTCATCTTTCCCTATCCTTTTGACAGACATGCTGACAAAGAAAATTGACTTTTACCTCGTCTGGTTGGCTCGTCCGTTCTCTTCCGGACGGCTTTATTTACTTCTGTACACAAACCGCGTACCATGCGAACTATTAAAACGAAACTCAACCTATCAGTGACTGACTGTCTGCAGTTTTGCGGGAAACCTGATTGGTCTACAGAGTGGGCCAAAACTCGTGTATGAAGAAGAAAGAAAAGAACATGTATGGGGTGTGTCCTAAACATCTGATATCATTCAAGATGTTCGTTTGAGAGCTAATATTTAGTGAGCATTAGTGTAACTGGGCTTAATTGTGAATAGAACAACTAGAAAAGGCTACGGAGGTTTTATAAAGCTGTTCAGACGAATTTCTCCACTTGACCCCACAAAAACAAATCACACGGTGGCAAGTCAGGTGAACATGAGGGTCATTCCAACATCCTTCCAACGTCGTTGTCGTTGAGACATGCGTCCACTGGGAGTTTTCGGGGTGACAGAGCTTCACTTTTTTGGAAAATGGAATCGGACATGAATGGTGTCGCGTTTACATGGAACAAAAATTTGGACATGCACACAGATCCTTGAGATGGCGTCGGAGGCAGTCGCAGCTAGTGAGTCTCGTCGGTGGTCGCTTGTAGCCTGTGGAGGTTCTTAGTTTAAAATGCGACCATCTAGCCTGTTCACATCGTTATTTGCGTGGAATGTAGCATTGTTGATGAGGTTTTGACTCTTTTAATGTCGTTAACTTCAGGAATATTTCACATCCTCACAGAATACGGTACTTTTTTAACTGTAAACTGCCACACGAACCTAACACAACTTGAAGGTAAATGCTGGCGTCTTATAATGACCACTAAGTAGCTGATTCATCCATACCGATTTCAAGGCATCCTCTCACGGATCTACTCGCAGCATCAATCGTTTCGCAACTCTTTGGCACTTGTTGGTCGTTTGAAACCATCTTTTTCAACGTGACTATTCCTTCTTTTGCAACTTCTTATGCCACGTTTCCTCCGTGGTGGTGGATGATGAAATCTTAAAACTACTTAGTTCGTTGGCACTTAGGACAGGCTGATCCAAGTTCGTTCGCGCAGTTAGACGATGGGAGGCGTTTCACATAGAGATATCCGCAGACGCCAAATATTCGAGCACTTGTACATCTCAAATGCGCGTTCTCTGCAAAACATTTTTCCCACAAAAATGTCAGTTCGAACTAGTGCACATTTCTTCAAAGTGAAATGGAACGATCTAAAAACAGTTTCATGGATCCGGAGCTCGGGTTAGTGTTAGTTTTTTTGCCACCAGTCAGTAGACAAAGGCGAGAAGCGGAACATTCTCCGTTAAGAGCTACTTTCATGTTCTTTGACATGCAGCGCGGTTTTTACCACGGGAAACTGAAAATACAGGAAGGTGGAGAGTGAACGTTAATCAGGTTGGCATGACGGAACAAGGTAGGCAAAGTTACCTTCATCGCTGCCCACAGTTTAAATTTTTTTCTCTACTTCTCTACTCAACTTCTTCTCAAAGCGGAATTGTTTAAATCAGACAGTTTGAAGGGACGTTACAGCAAATTATCAGTAGATAATAGTATAGGAGGCTGTGGGTTGAAGGGTATCCATCGCGTGACCGTTGTTCTGGGTTTGACGAAACCGCATCCATGATGCAGTCGAATTTCGCTTTTCACCGGAATGACATCACGTAAAGTTGACAAGAATAGCTGAAATCATGGCGCCGACTCTTCAGCTGAACGCACATGTCAGATTCGGATTAGAATTTCACTTATAGATATCTTTCGCTCAAAGTTGACCAACGTAGTTCCAGTCGACATCCCCAAAACTGATGACAACCAAATCAAAGATTTATGTTACAAAACGCAAATTCATGCCTTGTCAGCCAATCAAAGTTTGCTCCATAGTCTGCATCATTGGAGAGAGAGAGAGCATTGGGTTGTAAATTACACAGGCGAATCTTTGGCGCTCCTTTTTTTAAACCTCATTGGCTGAGATGAAAAGTACTGTGTAGGGGGCCAAAGTGCGGTTTTGGAAACCACACCAGGGCCGGCGATTTACACTGACAAGGCCCGACCAAAAGAAGAGTAGAACTGCAGATGGCGCGTAGCTCAACCAATTTATTAATGCAACAGCAGTGTGTGTGTACAGGATAACGAGTGCGTTTATATAGCTCTGGTAAGTATCGATTTCTGCACGCGCGTAGTTGCATGAAGTGCATTCACGAAAATCGATTGAATCGTGTTCGCTCACGATTGCTAACCGTTCTCGCCACAACTGCTACCCAATCAAAACGCGCTAAAACATGCGTCCAGAATTACAGGAAAAATGGCGCCGCAGTTATTCAAAGTTACAACACTGTTGGTTCACGACAACACCACCAAGTCATTCTAATAGAGATACGAGTTGCCGTGATACCACTTAATCATCGTTTAGCCCAGCAAAAAATATCCCGTTTTTTAAAAGGACTAAACGTGGTAGCGCGATTTCATGCCTAACTGCACAACCCCCAGGTTGGGGCTCGCCTTTGTAGATAAAAACTGCAGCATCACAGGACAGGGTGTGGGCCTGTAAAAGACCAACAGCATTGTCACTAGACGGCAGAACAACTGTTCACCCAGGTGCGCACGCCTTTGTCACCAAAATTGGTGCGAACACCTAACCCCTGGCGGCGTACAATTTCAAACACGGAAAGTGCTTACCACCCAAACAGCAAATCGATGCTGAAACAGCCACGCAGATTCGCCCCCTGTTAAAATTAGGTAATAATCCATTAATTGGTGGGTTTAAAAGCAAATTTCAGGGTCAGTAACGATCTCAAGCTTGATAATGTGTCGAATATTTCACTAGTTGCGTTTTATTGGTCGATTTCTAGCTGAAATCCAATTCGCTGCATCCAGAAGAAAGAAATGAGTGTTTCCATGGTTAGTTTGGAGTCGACGGGGGTAAAGGTTTTGATTCACAATCCCATAAGACACAAAATTAACACATAGGCGTAGACGTATGTAGATAACCAAATACCAATCGATGTTCACTTAAATCGAATTCGTTAACTCAGCAAAGATGCGTGATTGGACGAATTCGCATAACCAATGGAAATTCAAAGTCGATTCAACCAATGGGAATGCAAAGGAGATTCCACCAAACTCCGCGATAATCCATTTTTGTAGGAATTTCAAAACACTAATGGGTCAGTAGCGCGCTCGCGATCATGATTATGAAACATCAACTCGTATTTTCATATTAAATGCACGCATAACTACATTAAAATTCACCAATCTGCATCCAATTTCAGTGATTTCAAGCACAGAATATGATCAGATTATAACTAAGCAATATTAGTGCACGAAAAAAACGTTTCTGCACTGGTGGCATCTCGCCAACAAACAGATCGAAAAGTCAATTAAATTACTTGTAGTAGCATTAGGTGGATTTAGACACGGGGGCGCAATCTCATTGGTGTAAAATACACATTTGTACAAAGTACGGAGGTGCAATAAAAGGGAAATGTCACACAGCTTTCGCATATTCAATATTTAATCGACGTCCGAACAGATGCGTGTCGACCCCGAAGGAGTTGATGGCACTCTGAAAAAAAATGTAAACATAATATCTACTTACAAAATAAGAGTAGAAATTCTGTAACACGAAAACAAACCTCAGCTTGGTCTTCCGTGGCGAACTCGACGAACGCGAAACCGCGGTGTCCACCCGATGGCTTTTGCGGCATCCTGACCTTGACAAGGCCACCAATGGGCTTGAAAAGCGCGGTCAGCTCGCTCCGGCTTGCCTGGAAGGCCACATTTCGCACCAAAATGACACGATTTCGCTTTACATCAGTCGTGGCCTTGGCAGGGGTTACCGTTGCCGTTCCTACCGATTTTTCCGCCACCGACTCGCTGTCTTCACTGTCTTGTTTGAAGTTCGTCGATGCGCTTCTCGCAGGCTTCTTCACTATCGCAAATTCCTCGTCCTGATCTGTTCTCTGGCGCTTCTTGGAGCGTCTAAAATGCCATTTGGTAGGGCAATTTGAAAAGCACCATCAGCTGATTTTGGCATTTCGGTCGATTTCGTTATTAAAAGCAAAGAAAGCCATGGCTAAGAGGATATTTAATCGCAAACATTAACTCTGTCATCGTGAATTTGTAAGTGCCACGCTTGTAAAATTCTTCAATCGCATTTTTTCGGTGTCAACCCAAGACTGTCCAAACGGAAGCTAGTCAGAAAGTGGGCGAGCAGAATGAGGCAGGATTTCCTAGCCAATCAGTTACAAGAGAGATTTCGACCAATTAGAGCTGCCTTGGATGCAAGACCGCTTTCAACCGACAAATCTGACCACAGTAGACGCCCGAATTGATTGTCCGACAGTTCGCAGTGGATTGATCCTTCAGCATTCTCTTTGAATGAAGCTGTTGTGACTCGCGTTGATTCACACTCGCTAATCCGACCACTCCAGCCTCCGACACAGGGTTCCTCTTTTCGTAGCATGTCGCCAGCCCCGCGCGGATCCACAATTCCCCCCTCGTTTGCACTACTATTTATCTCGGATTATCCTCACACCTAGGTATAAATACTCGAAAATGCCACCCACGATACAACGACACCAACGTGGTTGAGGTCTGAAGTAAACGGTTGTGTCCACATCCTCTCAGGTTTAATTCAGTAGCCCCGGCGCGGTTCACGACCACATGCTGGGGCCCACAGCAAAGTCTTCCTCGCGGTGGTTAGACTGATCTTTCACTTTGACAGATCCAAGATCGTCGGTGTTCAACGTGATGATCAAGAGTGAAATGCCTGTCTGAAAGTGGCCGTTGATGATATCACGAAAGCAATGACTCAGAACAAGCAACATGCACTTACAGATTGTCCAGCGATATTTACTGCAGGACCCACTGAAATATCTTCAATTGGCATTATAGGGGGACGTTTTTTTTGTGACAGCGCCCTCCAAAACTAAACTTAAACGCGTGTACTAATAAAAGGACAGCAATTTTGCCTGAAAACACAAGTACTACCACTTACTTGGACGTAGCTTCGCGCTCCGAAGCTGAGGGAGCGACAGCCTCGAACACGTCTGCTTCCGCGTCATCCGCGTTCTCGGTGGAGATGAGGTCAGCGAAGTTGTGGGTCGCTTCTTCGGGCTGCTCGCTGCTACCATCTCGATGTCTGAAACACAAGAAGGAATCACTCAACCCCGCCCAGTTTGGAAAGCAACAAACAAGATGCGATGTGAGCTGCGGAGGGGGACGATTGTCACCAGCTCAACACTGGTGGCCAGCTGACTTCTCGATCACCTCGCAATTGCGGTTCAAGTGACAAGTTAGCAATTGGAGGTGTAGTGAATCGCAGCTTCCAACACACTTCCCCTCTCTTCACGACCTGCCTGTCAGTCACGTGAGGTCGCTGATTCATTAATCCCTCTGAATGTACCGCCACCACCACCACCCGCTTTGGCCATGTGACCTCACAGACGCCTGTGTTCAACTTTGTTGAACTATCTAGTAAACGGTTGTGCCTTCTCCACTCCGGTCTTCTTCGGCCTTAGATTGTCGCAGTGGCCCCGGCGTGGCTCTAGACAACATGCCGGGGCCCTCAACAGGGGGCCACATCGACAGCATGCAAACGATGCAGTTGCCATGGGCAACTGCACCAAACAAAGGAATTCGTTAATGCATTGGAAGATAATGAGACGGAACTCTGGGCAATAGCAGTGAGTGTTTGCACGAAGACATCACCGAAAAAAGGCAGCATTGGAAATTTCACGAAATATTTACTGAGGCGCAGTGGTTTCGGTGACTGATTAAACAATCTCCGAAGGCAGTTGCTTTAATCGAACGGTATGAGGTTGCGGACGACCTTTGGGAAACAACTTTTACTGACATTGAATAGTAACGCATTTTTTTTAAACGGGTCTCAAATATGTCGAGGAGGGATCAGTTGTAAGTACTAGGTTGGCGAGAGTTCTCCGAATTGGCCATGGTTTTACGCACAGCTTATATACCAATAACTTATCGCATTGAGTCGTAACTGTGGATGGTCAGTGTGCGTGGTAGCAATGTATACTAGTATTGCAATCAGTAGCGGTTGGATGACAGATTAGGAATGACGAATTGGGTCGATTTATCAAGCCGATGTGAATAGGAGGTGGGAACAGTGCAGGGCGTGGTGGATATTGTGAATCGAACCCAATTCGCTACATGTGGTTTGAGTGCATTATGAAAAACAAACTGCTATTCTACCGCAAACACAATGTACGCTTGGCAATGAACACATGATCCGACTACAATCTGACGCCTTGAAGCCGGCGTCAAAGTAGTTGGTGACGTTCGGTGTAGTACCGAAGAGACAGAGACGCGAGAATGTTCAATTACAGAGAAGTTAATTCATTTACGCACATTCCACGCGAAAGTGAAAAATAGGGTTAATTTCATTGATGAATCTAAAGTACTTCGAAGTGGGATTTGCCCTAAGTACCAGGCTGACATGCATTCTCCGCGGTTTACGAGGAAATCGACAGTAAAATGTTATGCCGGCTTCCAGGTCAGTGAGGAGCAAGTGAACGCGGAGCAGTAGGCAAGGTTTGCCGGCGACCCGTGTTCGAGTCCCCACCCGGCCTCATGCATTAAAAAGTGGCGAGAACAATCATTTAAATACAAAGTTCCATAGGAATTCTAATTATTAACCACTGCACATGTAGGTGCTTCGAATACTCTTCGTCACTGCTTACATGGGGACCAATCCTTTGCATCGTGAAACAAACTGCTGCGCAGTCTCATGGTTATGTTAAAAGCGCTATTCCAAGTAGACCAATCACAGGATGTTCGAGTAGTGTGAATAACTGCGATTTGACATTCGTGTCGAATGAGACAGAGGCCTCGTGCTAAGGGCATAAAAAGCGGATTGATACCTCCCTTGTAAGACTAGACATTAGCACCATTATTTGGGCACTTGAAGTTTTCTGCTAGCAACGAAAAGTGCACAAACTGGACCCACTTCTTCGATTTCTTCCGTTTCATCGTGGCGACAGTAGTGGTGTCTGATGGCTGTACCGCCTCCCCCTCATCACCAACATCATCGTTGCCAGCGTCACCTTCCCCGGTTTCCTTCTCAGTGACCTTGGGTTTTGGCGAAAGGATGCCATCCGGAGCCCATTGTAAGAAGAGGACATTATCCTTGTACTGAAAGAGAAAAACGCCGATACTGCACATCTTTCTCTGATTGTTCCGTTGCATGGCATCTCCCTGTCTCTCCCTCTCTCTCCCGCCTCTCGTCCAACAATAAATGGTGATTGGTCAGCCGAAATTAAGGCCTAACCGAGCTATCTGGTCTTAGACAGGACCCAGGGCTTGCACGGAGACTAACTTAAAATGATTCCAAGACTCACCGGCTCATAGGAGAGTGCTTTGTAGGCTAATCTAGCGATCTGCGGCACCGCGTATTCGACAATAGCCGTTATTCCAAGCGGCGGCAGAATTACGCGTCGCGGTGTCTCGAGTTGTTGTGCGCCGGAGCGCGTTAGTCGGTGGATGAGGTCTCGAACCTCGGGTTCGCTAGTAGCCACGGGGAGGTTCTTGATAATGAAGGCGGTGCCAGACAGTTGTCGGTGAGTGGAGGCCGCCTGAGACTCCAGCTTGTCGCGACGTCTTGAAGGCGTCTCACGTTCTAACAAGTCCAGTCGAACACCTTCACGGAGGAGGAATTCGCGTATTTCGTGCACCAATTGGGCTTCACCGTGAGCCAAGCGCACAGCAGCCGATTCTTTGCCAGTCGAGTCGAGGATTTGCTCCTGTCAGAGGATAAGTGTTCGATTACTGAACCTCACAGGAAACGCAACGATTCAATTAAATATCTCTCGAAAGTGACGTGTTTCATGGGACCAGGGAACTTCGAACACAAACATTAACGCAAGTCAAATAAACTAAGCAGTAGAGAAAACGGCCTAACCTACTTTAGAAACACCAAACTTGGCAGCCAAGTATGTAGAGACGGCGTCGGGATTGATGAAAAGGGTATTCCAGTTATGACTGACAGACGATGTCGCCTTTAATTCGGCAAGTTTGTTTTTTTGAAATTCTGACATGGTGGCTTGATCACCATCTTCGTCCACAGGTGGCGCCGACTCCTCCAAGGTGGTTTTTTGGAGATGCTTTGGATGAGATTTATTTTCTTTTCCAGGCAGGATGTGCAACAGGCGGTTCTTTACGAAAGCAAAGACATCATAGAACAGAATAAAAGAGATGCACAATTCACAGTCAGTGAACAGAACGAACCTTAAATTTTTGTTTGTCGAGTTTATTAAAAGCGGAGACAGCGTCGGCAGGAAAGAGGAATGTGACGAACGCGAAGCCCCTGCTTCGCCGAAGTATCGGGTCATAGCTAAGGTGAACTTCACTCACGGTTCCTTAAAATTGAAACTACGTACAAGAATTTACCGAAAGGAGAAAAGAGCTCAAGAAGATCAGCTTCAGTGCAATCGTAGCTCAGGTTTCGCAAAAACAACCGACCAGTCTAAGTGCTGAAATAAAAGCACGAAAAAAGATCTTGCTTCTTTAATTTCATTGCGTAGCTGATCCACCGGCACAGAGTCCCATGTGGGTTTATCATTCCCGGACTTCGGTGCCTCAAAGAACAAATCATTTTCATACGGACAAATAGCGACTGTAGACCCATGGATATCACCATGCTTTTGCAATGAAGTATTTAGGTCTTCTTGAGACTTGAAGTAGACGACAGCGACACCTTGAGGCATCGAGGCGATTGGAATTGAACGTACCACGCTTTAAAATCTTGGCATCTTTAATACGAACTGGCTTGAAAAACTGTTTAATCTCGCTCTTAGGTAAAAAAGTGTAATACTAGGAAATAAAACCTACAACTTTAGCATTCACATTCAGATTCTTTAAAAGTATGCGGTGCTTTAAGGACTCGGTCATTTCACGCTTTGAGAGTGAATTAACAGGTGAGATGGGTAGGCTTGGGCTATAATTTACAAATTCCCTTCAACTATTATCTACAACATTTCGCTTTTCAATATAGGCAAAAAGGCAAACAATGTATAAGAATATCACTTACAATTTTGAAAAAAATTTTTAACAACTTGAAAGTCTACTGCACGATTTGACAAATATAAATTCATGTGCTTGCGTGAGAGGAAAGGAACTGTTAGTTTGCAGCATGAGGACGCTAATAACAGCTGACTTTAAAATACGGTGGCGGAAAACGTTTAATTTTAGGCAATCGTAGTACAGGGGAGTAAGGCACACACTTGCCATGATTGCAAGGGTACAAACTATTGCACTAAGAATCCCGCACAATACAAGCAGTTGGTATTGAGAGCCTCATGGACGAAGGTATGTTTTATTGAGTTTTGCTTATTGTCAAACCAGTTATCGAATTTAGTCTATAGGGTTATCAGAATTATAACCTGCAAATTTAAGTTCATTTTCGTGTGCTTCATTCTAAGATTGCTCAAACGTCCTCATTACTCTCACAGTGCAGTGGAAACTAGATATAAGCACGTAAGTCCTTTTTGGTCCTGAGATAATGAGCAGTTATTGACGGATGAAAGGTGTTTAAACGCAAAATGCGTAAATTATAGGCGATGATGGTTCGTTCTGCTAATGCATTTTTAGATCCCTGTATTTGTTTTTGGGAAACTTGTTGTAATTGTACTGAGGGTACTTTAGTGCACAGGCTTTGTTGCCCACGAAAATTCTAAACTTCTCCTGTTCCCTTATAAGCATTTCTGCTATCTTTTTGATGCCAAAAAATTTCTACTGATTAGACACTAAGTTTGCATTTGCGTTTGTGTATAAT
This sequence comes from Mesocestoides corti, assembly GCA_900604375.1. Classification (NCBI taxonomy): domain Eukaryota; kingdom Metazoa; phylum Platyhelminthes; class Cestoda; order Cyclophyllidea; family Mesocestoididae; genus Mesocestoides; species Mesocestoides corti. The sequence goes on along the minus strand of UXSR01005354.1, from coordinate 1,215 downwards.
CGTAGCTTTCGATCGTCGTCATTCTATATAAAAAGTGCTAGTTAACACCGCTTTGACCTCATATTTTTGACTAGCAGGCAAAGTATTTTTGTTACCGGTTTTTCCGTTTCCAGAGGTTCGAATTGGGACGATGCCGTCTAAACTTCTAGACTTTTCTTTGTACAAAGAAATAGCTTTTTTCCCCAGTTTTGGACAGAGCACCATCTACAACCTCTGCGACTTACCGTCCCAATGCTCAGTCACAAATGGCGAGGATCCTTCTTGCCGAAAACACGACCTCATGGCAGCTTCGTTACTACCGGGTATCTCGTGTCTATTTTCGCTTGCGTAAAAAGATTTTCCTCGTGAACTAAACGAGAGTCATGTAGTCTTCCCTTTTTGTGCTGCGTTTACAATATTATTTCTCGAGGGTTTGAACATTTCTTGTGCCTTTCAGCTGTTGAAAGTTCCTCGTCCAATCGCTGCTGCACTCATTACTCATTTAGCTCGGATGGTGAAAAGTTGACAATGACAAGTAAATCCTTCGACTTCGTGTACCTACCAAGTAAGCCAGGGATTTGGGGTCCTCTCAATCAGGCATCTTTGTATAGCTGCAGATATCGTGTGCCTGGATGCCTTCTATGATGATCACGCGAAACACTATGTGGTCTGTGTGGGTTTAGTCAAGGTTGGTGATTGCATTCATGCAAACCCCATTCGATAGGAGGATGGCACAAGTTTCTTTAATATCTACGCTGCCGCGACGCTGAGTGAACTTCCCGAGCGATGCGTCTGCCTGTCCGAACTCGACTACTTTCCCCTCCAAGCCACCCATGTCAAGTAGGTTTGCGCTGGTTTGCTACGGATCCCTTGTGAGTAGCTACAGAACCGCACCTCAGTTTAGTCTAATTCGTGCTTTGATGCACAAGATGCGGTAACGTTTACATTGCCATCTAAATTCACCTGACGTTAGTGATTGCACTTTTTAACGCCTAGGAAAAACTAGAACATGATGGACTTGGTTGTGGGGTGTTTGTGGTCTTAATTACGAGCCCTTGGCTTCTACCACGTGTGTTTTGTCATCTCGCCTAGTTACATCTCACCGACCAACCGAACGCCTCAATGTGCACTCTTGTTGTCGTGCTCTGGTGGGCTACCGCCGCCACACGACTTGAACCAATGCTGTGTCGGACCAATTCAGGTCTACACTCGACTCCTCGACGTCAATTCCTCGGG
>UXSR01005353.1:69752-97504 GCA_900604375.1 Mesocestoides corti | reverse complement strand
GTCTATCTCTCTCTCCCTCTCTGGCGTCTAGACTTGTCGGATTACACATTCCATGTCAGCTGTGGCATTGCCCCATCAGCAAGCGATTGTTGGTGGAGACGGAGTCCCCTTACCAAGTGCCAATCTCTCTACCAAACTGGTAATTTGGCATCGCTGTCCCGATTCACCGTTTAATTGCCACCCCTAATGTGCTCGGCCTCCATGGTCAAACGAGTCGCCTTCACGAGGAACTAAAGTCGATTTAGCTTTTGCATGATCACATGCAGCAGAACTAACGGAAGCATCAATTGTACTGAGAAATTCTTCTAAACACTGCCCAATTGAAGTCGACAGCATTCCTTTTTTCTCAAGTACGCTCTAATTTGAGGCCCACAGAACACCCTGGTAGTAGCCAAGTGATGGAAGCATCGTTGCGGCGTCGCTGGACGCTGAGTGTGCTTGCGGCATTTGAAAGCTGCTCGACTAAGTTGCAGCCGAGCAGCTCATGAAGGCGGATGACATCCTCGCCAAACGCGGCGTCAATTGGAAGTGCGTGGTCCTCAAACCGACTTGCGTGGCACGACTCCAGGCAGAAAGGAAGACATGCCGCTGAAGCTCTGCTGTTTGCACAGCAGGCAGCACAGTCTCAATAATGTGACCAGTAAATTACTTGGACCGATTTCATGGGAAACATTTTCCCCTATTAAGTTGTGGAGCTCTTTGGGTTAATTTTGATCACATATGTACAACACATTCCTAGCAAAATCAAAGCTCATATTTCTATTAATATGTCCGGGACTTTTATTGTAAATAATTATTAATTTCCTGCTTTAGGCAAAATTTTTTCCCCAATTAAATGGAGTGAAAATTTAATAGGAATTACAAATAATGAAATATGATGGATAAGGTGAACACATAACTTCTATACCAACGGCCACAAAAATAACAACGAAGCTCAATATTCCAGAAGTGCGAAATTTATTACCGTGCAATTTAACAGACAATTTAAAACACTACTGATATGTCAATTTCGTGTTCATAAATGCAGAAAATGAGATTGCACACTGGCCTCATAGCAGCAGCCCATAAATTAACAATAGACGCCGAAGTGTTTTGAAAACAGAGCATTTTGCTTAGCCTAACGATGCTAGTCTGGTTCACGCGTTGCTTGAACGGGTGAACTACGTTAGTTTTGCATCTGATCCCTGGTTTGATCGAAATGGCAAAGTTGGCATTTTGTGGGAACAGTGACGAGTGCATCCATGTTTTAACAGAGGTGTTTCATAAGGACTTGGAGCAGATGTGCGTCGCGTTCGTGTGTGCACAAAACAGCGACGTCGTCGTCTTGCCGCCCTCCTGCCCGCCCACCCGCCCGCCAGCCATCACAGTCCCCACCACACCACACCCTTCCTCCGACGCCTCTCTGCCCTCAGCTCCTCTAAAGGGACTTTGTAGACGTGAAAAAAGGATGCAGGGGCAATCAGACACAGCAGACATGCTGGCAATAAAAAGTTGAAGAAGTCGGACACTAATCGATAATTTGGTAAACTCATTAATATTTCCCCAGCGCGCGTCTGTGAGAAGGGAGGAGAATGGCTCGTCTTGGCACGAGAGAGAGAGAGAGAGGAGAGAGAGAGAGTCAGTAATTATATCACTAATTCTGTGGAATTATCTTATCAACTAGTGGACAACATTGTCAAGATGTAAGCTCAATGGCTGTGTCAGCATTCCTTTTTACCAAATCACTTTAGTGGGTAGGAGTTTCTTTTATTTAGCCTGCGGTAAACTTGGCTAGTTTGTAAGGCCTTTTTGCTCCACGTAGTCATGGTGTATCCACACGTAAATTGCCCTTCGTCGACAAGACTAACAGAAACTCTTGATGTGGCTATTCAATCAAACGCAACTTGTCGTTGAGAAATCCAGCTAGTTGGATTTCTTCTTCAACCTTAATGGTCATAATAGTGGAAAAATAATGTCGATAGGGGAACCTCAAGCATGTTCCGCTACCAGATCACGCCTGCTTGCTAAAATTTTTTTCTACAAATGCTTTTTTAAGACAACAGGAATCACACATAGACCCCACTGCTTTGCCCACGCACGCCCTAAAATGATGGCACTCCCTCCGAGTAAATTTGTTTGACTCGGTGGATTTTACTCAGACTTAAACCCAAATATTACGAGGGTTTAATCAGGAATGAGTTCTCAATAGATTCGTGGGTCCAACTATTCAAAATAAACTGGTGTTAAGCAAGAAGTTGTAGAGTCCATGCGCTGCCTCCGCCGCTGTACATTGAAACGAATTGTCGATTTCGGAGACAATCTGCCAGCTCCCATCACGGCTAGCAGCAAACTGCATTACGGCGAAACCCCTCAGAACAAAGCAGAACTCATGAAAAAAAGACAAAAAAGGCGAGTCAAATCGGGGAACCTGCATGACATTTCAGCCTAAAACCTGTGATTTCGGGATGCTTCGGGCGTTTACAAATACTCTCACGAGTAGTGTTTTTTAAGGCTGTTAAGATTTTTCTCGTTTTGAAGCATGTGTGAAGGCCATACCTTTGAGTAGAAAAAGTCTTATTTCCTCTAATTACTTAGGTAATTCGGACCAGCTCAGATAAATTAACACCCAATGCAGGATGTGGGCCAGAGAGAGGGAGAGAACAAATGCGGTTATGACGGCCGCTTCCCAGTAGCTCCCTCTTCGTAGAGGCTCAGCAGGTAGCGGACGCTGCAAAGTTGTTTCTAGGTCTCGTAATGTGGGTGATTTCTAAAATACTACCAATCAACTATCTGAGATTTCTCTTGGAGGAGTAACGAAAACATCATTAGGACTGCCAGAGGATATTTGAAATATTTGTTAAGTATCCGTAAACATAGTCCCAAGGTGCTGTGTGGGCAAAAACAAGATCAAAGTTACCTAACTTCAAAGAAATCATTTTAATTTTCAAACAAGCAAACGTGGAAAATAATACCTACTTAAAGCCATCAGTAGCATCAGTTGTTAGTATAAAATTATATTTGGTTAGGAACTTTTGGTAAGCAACCGCGAGGTTTTGTGGAAGGGCGAGTATTGAATTTTGGCGATTACATGGCCAAGTGATGTTTCTGGGCCACCCCAAGTTGTCTACTCCCGAACAACAAATTTTGCCATCTAAACATTGGCAGTATGAAGGAGCGTTAAATCCCAATCAACCTCAGTGAGCGAATGTGTACGTGCACTGTAAAGCTCTTTCGGACTGGTTTTCGTCGAATTAAACACGTTTGTGCGTGGAAATCTACAAGAATCGTCAACTAAAGAGGTCACATTTGCCGCGAAATTCGCCTTGCATCACAGAAATGCGCTTGTATGAAGAAGCTGCGCAGGTTACAGTGGCATCACACATGTCTCCATTAGTTCATATCTGAACGTAAAACAAGAAACAAAGATAATAGTCTAACGCCGTGAATGAGGAGTAGAATTTGTTCCATTTAACATTAATTTTGTGTGCGAGAATAGAACGTCTGTAAATTCAAAATGCGCCAAACGGAAACCCTCCTCTTCTCTCAATGCAGCCCGTCAAGTTAAAATAGTGGCAGTCAAAAAATGCACACGATTTAGACAAACCGATGATGGCATTCATGTGGAGCTTGTTCGTCAAAACCTAAGTCATGATTCTCGGGAGATACACTGGGTCATTTCGAATGAAAACACATTTAACCTATTCCACGAATTCATTCCTAGACCGGACATATTAACTACTTTAGGAAGTCGTTATTGTGGTAGAGATACCTTGTAAAGACCTTTAACACAGCCAAGTGGTACACCAAACGTCAGGAGTGTTTGGTTATTTTGTCCCAGTGACCGTTTACTTCTCGTGTTTACAAATCGACGAGTGAGTGGTGTCGAAAGTTGCAGCCGAAAAGTCGAGGGCCCTTGGTCATAACGATTTCGATCTAACCGTTTCGTTGGTCGATGACCAAAAATAAGGGAATAAATATAAATAAAATGTATTAGTAATGAGTATTAAAAGGACAGCAGATTGTTTGAGAGAGACGTTACTGGGCGTTTTCTCTGAAGCGTCGAAGAGCAGCCTCGACGGCGCGTCGGCGCGGCTCTTCACTCTAGAAGTGACAATGCAGACACTTGCTTAACTTTTTTAAAAAATCACCACAAAACCGCTAGCGATGTCCTCATTTTTTTAAAAAAATATTCCATTGCTATGTCTAAAGTCTACCAGATCTGCTGCCACGTGTACTACGCCACACTCTGCAGCCTTTGGTAAGCGGAAGAAGTCCCGACGTGAAAGACCAGACGGGCTCACCGTTTGGGCCTCCGAATGAGGCTGGGCGTGCGACGCTTCAGAGTGCAGTTCTGACGGAGTGATTGACAGGGAAATCACGCCTTGGCACAGATCTTCCCCAAGCGGAAACAAGAACGTCTCCTGTGAATTCGTTCCCCTCGGTCTGTTCGGGCAGGCTGAGTGTCCGCAGAATCTGTGCGCGGAGGTGTACGTTGTCAGGCACTCCCCGGATCTGGCGGCCTTGAATTACCAAAACGGCTCAAGTTAACCAAACTGACTCCCGTCAGACGAAGATGGTTGTTGTTGTAGACATTGTGTATAAGGATGACAAGAATTATCTGGCGATAAGTAACACGTAAATGATATTGTAGGTTATTACCTCACTTGTTCTAACCTCCGTTGACTGTCTTTCAATGAATCGAAGACGTCTAAGACGGCTGGCTCGGTTCTCTTGGGGCCCAACACCATTCGCACGACGGCTGAGTCTTTCACTTGTCTGGCGCTTAAATTAACGCAAAATTGACATCACAAAACGGCTTGCATTTAAAAAATGCAGAATTGGAAACATAACATTTCGCCTTAGAGAAAAAGTGCATTTTATCTTCCCCCCCCCCCATGGTCATGGCAGATCAAGTGGTAATCTGATAAATAAGACAATTTTATTCCTAACCTTAGTCGTGATCATGAGCGATTTTAAAATCTAACATAATCAGAGTATAGTTCACTAAACTGTCACTACTCAACTTGGGTTCCACATGAAAACACATCACGCCACTTAATTGTGATAGATTTTTAGTCCTGACAGTGATTTTAAAACTAAGAAATTAAAAGAATATAAGCAATAAGAAAAGTTGGGTGGCTATATCTAAGGACAACCGCACTGCAAAACATTTGCGCGCAAATTCCTCTAAAGGTCCGTTTAAGATATGCTAGTTGGCGAACTCAATAAGAGACAAACTACTTCTCTCCAAGTAAATTTGCAAAGGCATATCAGAAGTAAGAGCGATTTCGACTGGTTAGGCAAAGAGCTTTTTTACATCAGTAGTTGAGGTCGACGCGTGAGCCTGTCGCGGCCGAGTGCTCCTGGCGACATTCGCGGGAGCTTCGCGGTTGGCTCGTGACGACTCCTGGAGACGGGCGTCGGCCGAGTGCTGGCGTCCGAGTTGCTCATACAGTGGGACTACCTTTCCCCGGCAAGTTGGGCAGTTATCAGCAGTGCGAAGCCACGTGTCGATGCACTGCACGTGAAAAAAGTGCCGACAGGGCAAGTGACGAACACGATCTCCTGGCTCGAACTCAGCTACATGGTGCAAAAATAAAGGCAATTGGGCCTTTCAATTCAGAGGCTTAGTTTTAAATAAGGAGCTAAAGTCATATACATTATTTCCAGAAAAACTGTACCACATCGCATTTAAACTTCGTACCACGATTCTTAATTAAAATTTTAGCTTGTGTTATCAAAACCATAATTATCTAACACTCAAAAGATTTTACAGCAATTTTTAACACAACATTGAATATTTTAGAGGTTATTTTACATGTATATTCTACAATTACACTATATTTAGGAAGAAATATAAGAGGTTACAAAATAAATACCTCAATATTTCCTCGATGTTAACGTCAGTGCCATGTTTGACCAAGAAATTCAAGGCAAAAACATTGACAAGCTGGCGAAGATTATGTAAGGGAAATACATGATCCTTGAAGACAGCTGAGACCGCTTTCTGTTAACCTATTAAACCTGCTATTGGACCATCGCAAAAGGCCCAGTGAAATCATTTGAAGTACATCTACATTTGAAGGGACAATTACGCATCATCTGCTATTTTACACTAATGTTTGATTACTGCTTTCCTACCAAGTTGAACTGAAACAACTTCTTCTCTCACTTATGTAAAATTTAAAAAAAAAACAAGTCAAAGTAATAGGAGATCCAGCGTCTTTTTGCATTTATTGGCTAGGAATCTGTTCCGTGAAATGTGAAAATCGAAATGTTCCAGTTCTGCAACTCACTGAAGTTTTAGGTCTTAAACACTAATTTAAAGTGACTTGAAACTTTAGCAAAAGTGGTTATTGAAAAGCAAGTGAAAATATTTCACAAAACGTTCATAGTAAGCCCAGTTATGTTGCTGAAGCGACCAACGGCACTTATGTTAGGATTCTCAGCATAAAAAAAATAAATAGGGCCATGTGAATATGTGCAAGTTTACAGAGATGTAGTCATCTAAAAATAACATAGTGAAGGAACGTTTCACTTGCCTAGACAAATGACACACTCAGGGCGACCACGTGACGGAGACGCCATGGGCTGGGTGGAAGGGATAAACGAACTGATTGAGGTGTTATCTGGTACCAATTTAATGCCTAATTTTCTCTTTTCCTATTAGAGTCACTTACTAGAATCGGAGTCACTGGCACAAACTGTACTCACTGGGAGATCAGCTAGAATTAGGCGTGAAATCGGGGTCATTCGTGGGTTTTGAACAGTTGTTCCCCGGTTGTACCAGGAAGAAAAATGTTCAGTAGTATCTTCGTTTCTAAAATATAATATGGCAAGTGTCACAAATTTAGAACTATTTACACTAATTGCACAAGCAAGACTAAGGCTTTTTAGGTCACAAATGCAGTTTTGAATCAACATGAAGTCTTCTAGTATTCACACAGGTCCAAACAATGACAAGAGCTTAGACTTTACTAATGATTTACTGACAGGATTATTTTCCAGTCATTTACCAAGTATGATGGATCTTAAAAAATGTAATGCTCATTTAACATTGAAAAGGGTCTGTTAGAATAGCAATTAATTTTTAGTTTATATTATAAAGTAGGTGTCGTGCGCGAAATTAAAATAAGGCCCTGCGATCAGAACCATCGTAAGGTTCACTAACAATCCTTACACAATACCTTTGCAATAAAACGAACGCAAAATAACATAAATCCTAGATCTAAGTTGCGATACTGTTTACCATGAAAAAAAATGTGAAGAGGAAGGTTGAGCCCTGACGTACACGCCGTGGAAGGGGAATTGGGGATTTGGTATATATCTTATTTGCCAATACGTAAAATCCAGAGGGTTTCCTAATGTCAACTGCTCGTTTTCAGTCTCCTCCATTAAAAATATTTCAAAATGACATCAACTCATTCCCCTTCTAGGTCGACATTTACAGTACACCTGATTCAATTAAACAAGCTGTTAAAAAAATCTAAGTCATAATTCAAGTGTACTATATTATTACTACTAATATAGTATTTAGAGGGTTACATGATGTCAGCATTTAAACCTCAAAGTATCATGTCAGATTGATTACAAAGGATGAAAACAAATATTTTTTAAACTCCACTAAATAGCACAAGCTTTGGGTGCATCAATGACAAAATTAGTTCAGATAAACCAAATATAATTCAGGTCACTAGGCGTTTGTTTTTCATAATTTGACAAACCGAATTTGTTAAAAACAATCACAGTGCATTAATGTGATATTGATTTCTGTCAAAAATCCATAGTAAATTATTTGGTTGTTACAACTTAGTTAGACTACTATTTAAAAACTATTAAAATGTCTTACTTTTATTAATTACAATTATAAAATTCAGTTATGTTTGCGTCAAGGTTACTCATTGAGCGCGTGAATAAAAACGGTGGTAATCGGATTGTGTGTCTAATGTTCCCTTATCGCGATGACACCTTTCTTATGCGAATGCCAAGAATATCACAGGAAATATTTGGTCGTGAAATGTTTCCGTCATGGAGACTTTTTAATGCGATTAATTGTCCATCCGCATCAATAAGCCACTTACGTCAGACAATGGATGAATTTTTTCGCCAAGCGTCCCGCACCTTTTTCTTTGAACCAAGTAACGGAGGCTACCCTGCCAACCTAAATATTTGGTAGGCTTTTATCTGTTAACTCAAAATTCCGTCCTTTCTCTTATTTCTACAAACGCAGCCTTCATAGGTCACTTTTGATATGACCTTAGAAGCCATTCGAAACCGACATAGTTTTTGTTTTAGTTTTCTGTAATGTTATTTAGCCTCACAACTATTTTAGTTAGACTGTTAGTCATTTGGCAAAGTTGCTTGATCTAATTTCCAATACAGGCCTTACAGGTATTTGTTTTGGGATGAATCGTAATTCGAAACTCAGTCGGTTTTGCATTCTAAATCAGAAATCCGTTCCAATGCCTAAGATAAATGTAGTGAATTTGTTGTGTTATAATTGTGCATTCTAGTACCGACAAAGTTCTCCTAAATACAGCATTTGTCTAGATCTTATAAGATGTGGAAATCTAATTATTCTTTTGATTCCGTACCCACATAGAAGGAGTTTGAACTGTGCCGCATGTAGAATCCAAAACTAACACATTGATCCATCTCTATTTCTTTATAAAATGGTATCAATTATAATCTCTGTTCTACAAATAAATTCAAATGTTCGCAACAAAGCTATCATATATTTAATTTAATATATTTGTTGTGCAGGACTCTTGCAACAGAAGTACTGACATTTTAAAATGAAGTTTAAGGAGCTGAATAAATTACCCCTGAGAATGCGAAGTACCACTTTATTTTCTAAAGCGGCCGTCAGAGTTCACATATGTAGGATCTGTTGACCTAAACTTTTAGATAAATCCGTTTCCTTGCTCTCCATTAAAGTTCGATCGGTGGAAACAATATACCAATCTGTCGTCCCCGACGGAGACTGCAGGCGCATGAGTCAAACACTCGTAGACATGCTTCCCAACCGCCAGCACAATTTCAACCATCTCGTCGAGCTATTCATTACTTAGATCAGCTTCCGATTACCACTGTCCGGGTTCGCGAAGTAATTCAACAAAGAGCGATCGACAATAATCACTCGTCATGGTAACCAGTATTTTTTATTGATTTCACTCGGTTTAACACAGCAACCTGTGCTCGATGACTCTATCTATGCGCCTTGGCTTTAACAGCTGGTGTCTAATTTGTATGGGTACCACACTGAAAATTATCTAGGTTTTCCACTTAGTAATTATCAATTCCGTGAAATTTGACTTTTGTTATTAATTTTTTTTATTTACGGGACAACCGGTATACATCTTACATTTGAAAATACGCGTCGCTATTTGCTTTGTGGCTACTTTTTTCTGTGAATTGATTGAACAGCAATTATTTTTTAAAAAGGCATCAGTAAGGCACAGAAATGTTATGTGACTTCATATCTGATATTTCGTATGATGTACTGCAAATTGGTCCACCACTAGATCTGCTTACTCAAAAAGGGTCAAAATTTGCACGATTCTAACCTCAGTCTGTCATTTTATTTATGCTTCCGCTGGCTATGGATGAAAGGCTCACATTTTTCTCATACTTTGTAAACAAAATGAACAGAACAAAAACTGTTTAAAAAAACAGAGCTTAATGTTATTGTTAATTTCTTTGATTTTCGCCCGTCCGCTGCTGCAAGAATCTGTGTAATTTAATCATTTAAGCTCAATCATTCAGAAATCTGTTAATTATTCGACAAATATGTGTTCCAAATGTCCTAACCTTAAAGCGTTCACTATTTATGTTCCATTTTTGTTGTTTTTTGACCAACATGACAAAATGCAGGACCATAAAATGGAAATAACAGCAAACATAAGTACCCGTCTTTTTCTGATTCTTAGTCCTTCGACGAGTGGCTTACCCGACCCAGAGCCATGCGACACTACGACTGGCTCTTCGGAAGCGCCTTCCACTCAAACGAAATTGCCTGCCTTCACCGAGTATACCCTTGTCATTGACAGAAAAGCAGCAAATCGGATGCGCCATCTGATACCACTTCAGCCATTATGTGTAGGACCAAACGGCCGGAAACCAGAGTGTGATATTTGTCTGTGTAAGTTGGTTTCGCTGACCCAGAGCATTATTTGGCATTGTGGTGACAATGGTTACCTCATGAGCGCTCATCTGCACTTCACTGCCTGTGCGTCTCTACTCTAAATATGGGGATTTTTCCATTAAGGAATAATCAAAATTCAAAAATTAAGTTTTTTGGAACTTAGTTGTTCGATAGGTTACACCCTCAAATCGGACGTCCGCACTATCCATTATTACCGGTTTAATTAATCTTCATCTGTTGCATTTCGTAGCTTCATGGTTGTGATTTCGAATGTGTTTACGCTTAATCTCGAATTCATTCATTCATGCAAGCCATCATAAAGCCCTTTGCCAGCGATACCGGACATTCGACCGACTTTCGAAGTGGTCCTCTTGAGCTGCTCTCGCAAGACCTTGCTTATTACCCCTTTCTTGTTGTCTTCTTGCGTTTCACGACTAAGGTTCCATATATATCTCTCGAAAACCTGAAAATTTGCCTTCATACACAGGAAGTACAAGTCGTTATATTACATATGAGTATTCATTTGTTTGTTATTCGTGGCAGAAGCGCTATCGGAGCCTAAACCACCGTAGAAATGTCGATTCTTGTGGATTAATTCTCAAATTGTCGAATCTTTTCCTTCCGCCATGTAGCAGAGTATGAGTCGGGGCACAAGCTGCGCCATCTTCCCTGTGGTCATGGTTTTCACCAAAAGTGCATCGACACCTGGCTCAGTTCGGCTGACACGTGTCCCAAGTGCCGCAAGAACGTAGTCGGCACCCTAAGAAGACTGGAGTCAGCAGAGACGCGTCTGCGATCCCAGTCCAAGGGAAGGCCTCTTCCTGCGTCCATGCGACAGCCGCCTGCTTCTCGCGCCACCTCGGCAGCTGGCAACACCGGTGATTCTGTGAGCAGTAAATAATGTTCCCTTGTGCGAAAAGTGATTTTGAACCAGTCAAGCATTGACTGCGGGTGATAAATTTACCTGATTTGAGCATTCGCCTCTACTTGCAGCTTTCTTCTCAAGGCCGATAAGCCTGTCACCCGAGTTGAAAGCGCTGTTCATGTGTGAGCAGCTCGTAGAAGTAAGTTAAGACAGACATCCTAATGTTATGAAGTCGTAAAACTGTCTAAGCACTCTGGAAATACGTCAAACTCCTCCCATCAAGTTCCAACCTGCCTTCTCACGTCCACAGATGAATCGAAACACCTCTGCCCAGTGTTTGTGGTTGTTCGCCTTCGTCTAGCAGCAGGCGTCAATACATGATGCAGAATTTCGTCGGTCGTTATCAGTGATTACTAATTAGCATTTGTGTCTTTTAAACATATCCATTTGATTTAATGACTCCAGATAAAAAAAAAAGAATTTCCCGGAAGAATCAATCAGTTATAAATTATTCACTCATGGAATAATTTTTAGACATAACAGTCGTCATAATTTTATCCTGACCTCAAAATGTTTTTTTTCGAGACTAGGTTGAAGAGTGGTGTTATTACGTAACACTTCTTAACACCCATCATTTCATCCGCCAATTCCATATGGGTTGTTTTAAATACAAATTACATGTTTGAACCACAGGTTTGGGTTGGGACCCCTAGATAGCAATTTCACAAAAAAACATGGCCAGAAAACCTCGGTTTAATTGTGATGATCGTAATTAAATCACAAGGGCAAATTGGATGAGCCACTCCGTTGAAGCATATCGCAATGTCTTAGACGGGGTCAACATGTGTAGGTCGTAATCTGTGGTCGTTTTGAGGTGAGGAAGAGTTGGCCTGCACTGCTTTCACTGTGGCCGAATCTATTGTCTTCACGGGTGATCAAACGTTTTGTCAATTAATTTCCCCAAAGATACTGTGCCGAAGTAAGTGTTTAAGGTTCTTTTTTCCTGTTCGACTGCCTACTTTGAAAGTAGCCCAGGAAGACGCGACACGGGGTCGCCGTGACTCAGACACGCTCGAGCATCCTTCGTAACCAGCTGGCCGAACAGCGTCGAACGACTTCGCAGACCTCCACATCGACGCCTTCGACGTCAGCAGCCGTCAAGCCCACCACCCTGAGAGGGAGCAAGGCGCAGTCGATGCCGCCCCTACCGAAGCCCCAGGCGGCCCACACCAGCTCCACGCCGCCTCTCAACACCACAAGCAGCCAGGTGGCGGACTGTAGCGAGACCCAAGTCGAACTGGCCTCCGAATCCGTGGACATAAGCCTTCCTATCGTCCCGGTGCCACCGAGGCCTCCACGAAGAGTGCTTCACGTTGCCGACAGGAGTGAATTGGACAAAAAGTTGGTCAGTTTTTTCCCCATTGTTTCCTGTCGTTTTCTCGACATTCGAACAATTCTATTATCATCTCGGCCAATGGATAATCTTGTATCTACTTTTTCGTTTAGTCATATTTTAAACGTGCAGTCTTCTTGAGGTCCTTAATTCACAATGTGGAACAATAATGTATTTCTCTTTCTAGCGACATATTTAAGCGCTTATTCGAAAGTTGGCAAACCGTAATTACGTGATCTTATAGTCTATTCATGCTCTTTTCAATTTGTTATCAGCGTTCAACAACACACTAGTGTTCTGTCCTGGCGTAGTTGTTTTCAGCAGAACAGAGTTCGCTGACATTTCGCATGACCTCGCCTTGTAACCGAAAAGCCTATTCCAAAAAGGTCTAAGGGAATTGGAGGAAGTTTTTCATTGACGTTTTCACTGATTTCCTGAGAACATTACGTGGTTTCGAGTGCATTTGGGCACGCGACGACCAGGGAGCCGAAACACGCCCCAACACGCTGCTCACACCTGACACCCAAGTCACTGCAGGAGAAGCTAAGAGAAGTCAAGTATTCGAACTCAAGAACGCTCGCTCGTGTCTACTAAGAACGCTCACGCCCACTTGAGACGTGATCCTGCTGAGCCCGCCTCAGCCGTCGTTCGGCGCAGCATCTCGCGGAGCTCAAATCGCTAATCCACCGTACAAGATTTCTTTGAATGCTTTTTTTTACAAAGGAATTCTTATTTGCACTTTTTCTCTGGTTAATGACCTATAATCTAAAGCTGACTTCGTTTAGTCAATCATTTAAGGCCACCGAATTTGCCAAGGGCCTTTAAATTGATGGAATTTTTTGCTTATTTGTACCTTTGGTAGGCTATGTTTTACAGTTTACTCATTTATTAAAAGTAGAAAAAATTCAACGACCTAATTTCCGTATACAAGTTCACCGAAGTCTGTTGACTACGTTGAAAGTCGTTTTAAGCAGATCAGTCGACGGTCACACCTTTATCTGCTGTTTCAATAGTATTGCTAACTTCCTATGCCTTTTTCTTTGGGAGTGCATGCACTCGTTGCTTGAAGGTCCAGTCCACAGAAGACCCGGCCACTAATTTAAGTCATTGTAATCTGTGTACTAATGTTTCTTGCACATACATCCCTTTACGTTTTACTAAATTTACCTAAATTCCCCAGACCATTAGGATGAATTACCATCAACACAAAAGACCCGGCCTTCTTGTAATCGAGCAAACTTCAAACCGCTGTGGTTACAAGTCATCTTCGACAAGTAAGATAAGCAAACGATGTAGCAGTGATATGCACGGATTAGCACATTCAACTGTTCGCAAAAGCAATGAGAGTCCTGTGAGCTTGTGCTCTGCGTCGAGCCGGCGGCGGTGACCCAGTCTGTTGCTTTGTTGTTTTAGTCGCAGGAGGCCCGGAGGAAAGCCGTGGAGGCTGCGCTGAGGCGCTACCGGTGCACGCAGCACCCCGAGGAGAGCCTGTCCGAGCCACTGTGAGGGTGCACGCGCACGCGCACCCCTCTCCGCCTCACCCCCTCCGTCTCGTCGTCGTCCCCCCTCCCCCAATACATTACTCTCTACTGATCAACCCAGCAACTGACACCTCTGCTGTTGTGTGTGTGTGTGTGTGTTGATAGCACGGGCTCTATTGTGTTGCGTACACGAATGTATTCACAAATTCGTGGCCCGTAATTACAAAAGGCAACTATTGTTATCACAGAGCTTGTCGATTGTTGGTGCCTTCGGAAGGGTCCTCGGTGCGCCTCCACGCCCACCGAAAATGCCGAACAGGCAAACCTCTGTACTGATTGGGAACATGACCGAGTGCTTTGGGGTCGTCGCCCAAACCCGGGTCTCGATTGCGGAGCGCTTAGCTCCAAGTCGTTGCGCCACATCCCACCCCCATAGTCCACACCTGGTCCCAGCAGGCTTGATTAAATTTTCTTAACTGCGAAATCACACAATTGTTTTGCAATTCGATCCTCTCTCGGCTAAAGTGTCTTCTTTGTGGGATTTTGAAGTAACCAATTAATTCTCGTAGTCATGCAGCCTCTGATAATTATATGCAAATTGTTTTCGCACTTCAACTTTTGTATTTCGAATTGACAAGTCACCAACCCGAGTGTCGCTGCCTTTCACATGTAGCTGTCGCCCTTCTAAGGTTCTGCCTTGCCTCCGCGTTGAGCACGAATTCTGTTGTGGTCGAACCTGCCGCACTACTGCGGGATCTTGTGATTTAGCTGTCCTGCGATTCGGCCTCATGCAATCTAATTACAGCCCCCCACAATCGGAGCCTTGTTCAGCTTTTGAGCGTCTTCTGTTAGTGTGACATCAATTTTATTAGACGAACCAGGGTTAGTGGTGAATTTCGACCCTGTTTCAACTTCGACATCCCCCAAGTTACGGCCTTCTGCGCGATGTTGGCAGTCCGTGTCTGTTGTAGCCAAATTTGCGCATAATTCTAAGCGGAAATGCCAAGCCCAAATAGACCCTCGTTAGCGGTCTGCAGTGTGAAGTGTCGCGGCTCCCACGCTGGACTTGGCGTGGGGCCTCGGGACTCAGGGAAACTCGCTCATAGCCAAACCTCTCCGCATTGCTTCTTTCGTGCATGGAGTCAGTCAATTAACCCTCGACACAGCTCCGCTCACAGCCAAAATTTCTTCCTGCAAGAGGCAATTTACTTTGTCCATTGTCAGCATCCACAAAGTGGCCATCCTAGCGGTCAGCAGCCCAACACGTCGCTGCTCACATTAATCACGGTGTGGTTGATTATGATTTTGCAAGTGGGTGGGTGGGTGGCTGTGGCTGGGTTATCCGCTGCTCACATTAATTTGGAGAAAGAGACTGGGTTTTTATAGCCCGTCTCCCCAGGGGAAACATTTGGAGGCTTAATTAAACTTTACATCGCCTCCACGTTCTCTGTTAAATGCCAACCACTATTCGCCCTAATTAAACATTTTATGTAAAAAGCTAATTGGCTCAATCATTGACGGACCCTGGGAGGTCGTTTTTCGTCAAAATTTACCCGCTAGTGTTATACAAAAACGAAGCAATTGCCTGTACCTCCTAAAGGAAATTCTTTGCAAATCTTGGGGAGGCTGTAAAATAATTCCTTTTGTCAGTTCTTAGGCTTGCAGTGTGTGTTCATTGGGACCTTCCTTCTGATTAACCAACTTTGACTTGTCTTTTGTGAGCATTCAACTAACAGACATTAATCGTATTTTTTTTTAACATTTGTCCTACTGATTCTCATAAGTGATGTTGGGGTGTACTGTCACTAGCGTCTCAAGGCCACATTTAAGCGGGAATTTTTCAGCGCTCTGGAGTGGAACCGGCCGCGTCTGGGCCCGCAGAAGCGCCGCGTTCCTTCTCTAGTGACGCACACAAGCTCGCCAGTGCCAGTTCAGGTGAATTTCTAATGTTTTATCTGAAAATGAACGTAACATGTCTAATACTGGCGGTGGCAAACATTTCCGCCGGCAAGCGATCACCAGAATATTGTGCTGTCTGGCGTTTTAGGCTAGGCGACTTGAAATATTCTGTACAACTTACCCCAGAGCACGTAGCTAGCCCTGGGCTGGCCTATTCTCGCTGCGAAACTCTACGTAGTGAATATAAATGTGAGTGACGGTATGACTTCTAAAAGAGCTCATTTCTAATTATCATTCCGCTAAATAACCTCCTTTGTTGGACCTAAACCTTAAATTTTTTGGTTACTTGTTTAAGCTGATTTCGTCGACATCCCCACCTATCTCAATGTTTTGCAGAATGTTTTAACTGGTCGCCAGAAAGCCTGCCAAAATCATCCTCCACCACAACAAAATGAGTTTTTTTACTGTAAATTTTCACTTTAAAAGGACGTTGGATTGGGCATAACAGTTTATTGACATGTTTTAAGAATGTTTAGCTCGCTAGCTCCACATCCCTTTACTCTGGTTTTTTGTGTTTACATCTCCAGCAGGTTAACTTAGACGTAATTGGGGTAACATTTATGATCCCTTTTAAATAAAACATGCATACCAAGTCTAAAATCCATGATCTGCTAACATCAGTGGGGCCTATAATGCTGCCTGCCCAAGTGATTCCCCATGTACCAATTTCACTCGCCCCCTTGACCCGCAAAGTGTACACTTTGACTTTTATTACAAATTTAACTTGGTTTGTTTAGCCCCCCTCTCAACTTTTGGGGGGGTCGGTTGCCCGTAAAAGCCCACAGAGCGGCCCGTTTTATTGCTCCTGCAATTTTGCGCATTGGGACAACTCTCAAGGCAATTGCGCGGTGCCATGTTTCGTGTGCATACTTCACGGCCGTCGAACGACTTGTAGCGTGCAACCCTAACAGGTTTATGCGGGTGCGTACAACATTCACCCCACGTCCTTAATGTATTTACTGTAACTAGTGGGACATCCGAACCTTTTTCAGCCGCATTCATTTCCACGAGGTGGGGACAGGAAGTTCGTAAAATGTGTCGTTGCTAGGATATTTCAATGGCCCATGAAGTGGGCAGAGCCGACATACCGAGGTGTGGCGATTAAAAAATCCCAAATGGCTCTCTACCTGTCTTGCTAGAATGCAGTTCGAGTTGGAAACCGCGTGCTGACGAAAAAGGAGCAATTTGTTAAACGAGGTCCAGCTCTCCCCAGAAAAGTGTTACCTCTTATCGAAAAAAATTAAAATTTTTAAAGAAATTTATGTCAGCAACCTACATGTTTAAATGTGCATTTTAAATTCACACACTTTGCTGGGACATTCCGAAGCCGATCTTTAATGTCCACGGTGTACGTCATAAGTGTGCCACTCAGGACAACGGTATAGGTGCTTCTGTACTTGATTTAGGAGCTTGACTTATCATTGTAAAATGTCCATCCAGAGCCCGTAATGAACCACCAAGTTGATCTGGAATCTTAGAAGAATTTTTCATCGACCCTTCGCTCCCTTAGTTGACATGGAGTTTCTGTAAGTAAGGTTGCTTGCGTGCCTCTCTTCACTAAGCAGTTATAAGGAAACTGCAGTTTGATACAGGGACCGCACAGAAACCACTTCATCTTCCACCTGAAGGCATCAGCGGCACAGGCTGAAGCAAGACAAGTCGTAGAGCACTCGCTGTCCTCTCCGGATGAAGCAGGAACGAGGGCCAATGACGTTTTGGCTGTCATTAACCACACATTAATCAAACTCCACTTTTGAAATGAAACTTCGAGTAGCATGAAGGCGAGCCCCGGTTGTAGACAGAGAGTAAAAGAAAACAAAGCCGTCGACAAAAATAGGAAAAGTGAGCAAATGTTGCTGTTCTGAATTTACCTGCCCTACATGTCACACACAATCGTCTCCTAAATATCATATTAAGTTTTTGGAAGTACTTCGAGTCAAGTCAGCATTTAGTTTTAAAATCGCCCTTTTAAAGTCACCTAATGGCCTGTCTTGCTATGAAGAATCCGATTTTAATTACGACCGAAAGTGTGTTTGTGGGATCAAAAAATGCACTACACCTCTCGGCACAATAATTTGTATTTTTGACTTAATCATATTAGGATAGCTGCCAGTTTCGGTTTCGATTCTTAATTTCGTTTAATCACTTAATTGTTTTCATTCCACCCGCTGAGGATGCATGGAACAACCTACGTCGATCACAATTTAATTGGTCCTAATGCCCGTTCGGCCCACTACCACCCTCCTGGGGTATCGACAGTCATGTTCTCTCTCGCGCGCGAAGCCCCGTTGTGATTGGTTAATGCTTCGAGCGGTGGGCCACTTAGCGCAAAGCCATGCCCCCTCCGATGCCTCTCTCGCGTTGTCGTTAACCAATGGCGTATCAACATGACCAGAGGTTTCTGTGGTCTTTTTAAACCAACGCATTCAAAATCACAGTTCAAATAAAGTACTGTGCAGCAGTAATCGGTATGTGCCCTCCTGCATTAATAAAGACCTTTGCCTTGGGAACTTTCTTACTTCGGACTAGGTTTTTACTCATTTTATGGTCATTGAAAGGCTGGGAGTTTGTGCTAACCTAAGCGGATAAACTCGTTTCGAGAATTGACATTTCGGCGATATGTGCAGATGGGTTATCCAAGCTTAGAACCACGTTTGTTTTAAAATTCATCATCTTACTGTTCACTCTTTCAATTTTACAGGTTTTAAGTGTGGCTGAATATTGACCCACTAAGACTTTTAAAGCTACTGTAGCACCATCTACTAATCTAGGCAATTTATCCAACCACGCCGGCTAAGTAGTATAAAGGACCTGTACGATTTACCGAACTCCGTCGCCATAGGAAAGACTGTACAAATTAGAGCAAAAGAAAGAAAGAATATTTTTCTACTTATGAGCAAAGTCACGTAACTTTTGTTTAACTACCTGGAATTCACAACTGAAATTTCCGATATTAGGCGTTAAAATTAGCCGTCTACCAGGGAACACCTCCTCGTTAATTATATGCACGTTTGGCATGATGCGTGACTGTTTGTCTGCTAACAGGGACGAAAACATGCACAAATCTTTCAACGATGCGGTTCCTCCGGCTCCACACTTCCTTGTCGCATGCTCGCACAACGAGATTCTCAGTCACCTGGCCACCGGATTTCCAGCCCTCGATGTTTGTTTCCCAGCTCCCTTCCCACTCCCCCTGCCGCCCATCCAGTTGCCTCCCTCCTTCTGCAGCCCGCCCCCCACCGCCCCCTTTCTTGCCTCCTCCGCGTCGTCGGTGGGCCTCAGACAGCCCCCAGACGATGAACACAGCTCTCACGTGAGTTTCCACGGTAAGAGGAAATTACGGGAGAACGACGGAACAGCTGAAGGGGCCGGGCGGCAATCGATGGCCGGAGGTGACCCAAAGCGATACCGCACAACCTACTCCCCCTATCAAAGCAAGGTGCTGGAGGAAGTCTTCCAGACCGAGCGGTACATCTCCAGGCCGCAGAGGGCGCAGCTGGCGACACAACTGCAGCTGCCGGAGAACACGATCAAGGTGAGTGGATTTCTCCACGATCGGCTCAACTAAGCTTACAACTGTGATGTAACTGCATAAATTAAACATTAATCTTTTTCAATAATCTAAATATTCTTCCAAGACCAGTTCAATTTAATCTCAATAGTAAGCTTCGTTTGGTGCTGCTAAATCACTGGATCATTTGTGTTAGGTTGGGACCATTCTGATGCGGCTAAGTTCTGGGAATAGCCTGAACCTAGTTAATTAGCCGTATTTAAAGTCCTGGTTTATCGCAATTAAGGCAACCACAAAGCAGAATCCATCTAATGCGATTTAGTAACCTGATGCCACTTTAGAAGCACGTAGGCCCCCAATACGTATTCTTGATTGACGTCGGCCTGTACTTGTCTAGTACGCAAGTGCACAAGTAGTCTGGAGGGTGGGCTTGAAGTGATTTTTGACACCGCACAATTTGAGTCCAAGCCTGTACGCGGAACAGTCGGGCAGTGAGGTAATAACTCCACGTCCTGCCGAAGGCCCGTCCAGTTGTGCTCGCAAGCCGATAGGCTTCAGACCCACATTAATGCACTTACAAGAATCTCACTTACGGGCTCTCTCGTGTCTTGTTGAAATCGCCTCTACTTGTAAGAACCCTTGCCCTCCAGAATGGAAGGTGTCACCGACTTCATTCATGGCCGGTTTGTCCGTCTACCGCTGTATTCGGCACACCCTGTTTTTAGATGTTTTTTCCCTCGCAGCCAATGAGAATAACAGTTCGTTTTGCAGTGACACTACCCAAGCATTGAACGCCCTATTGTACTTACAAGAATTTTACCATCCGTCTTTAGGTTTGGTTTCAAAACAGGCGGATGAAGGAGAAGAGACAGGCCATGATGCTGCCAAGTATAGCAGGTGAGGCGCACTGCATAACACTATGCCATTAGATTCTTGTGGTTTTGATGTGAAGACATCCCACACTAATTGCTTCCGCATTCATGACATTGTGTCAGAAAATACTGTGACATGTTATGAGGACCCACTTAATGTCAAGAAGACCGGTCAAAAACCATGGTTAGTAATGGCGAACGAAGTTTCTAAGCAAACGCCATTGCCGCCACAGGTGAAGTAGTGAAAGTGGAGTCGATTAAAAACGGCACTCAAGACCACCCATTCTCGCACTTTCATGTTCGTCTCAAAGTCCGTCTTGGGTCTTATTTCTTTGCTTCAAGCTTCTTTAGGGAAATGCGTTCTCCTAATCACGAGTGACTGCATTGTAATGATGTTGGTGACACCACTCTTCACTGGTTTAACGGCTGAAATTAGCCTCTCCGACGCACCGGTAATGCCCACATGTTAAATGATGCTGTCGCCTGATAAGAGGGGGACCTTGTTGTTGATGGATAACCCGATGGAAAGTCGTTTAGTCGTGCCGAGTGATGACCCCGGTCATCGTTTTATGGCCCTGATAATCCACTTTAATAGCGAATTGTTGTATAAAATTTGATAACACACTCGCGATAACCAATTTTTGAAAACAGAACGAATGGTAGTTCGATGATTCCATCCCTAGACTACAGTTAGGACGTAGCATGCCACCCCACCCGCAGTGAAGATTTAGAGGGTGGTGGGCAATTTGCTCGTTGAGGCAAATTACGAAGGCCATGAGTGGTAGCGACTCGACCAATTAGCCAGGTTACTTGTCGCTCTTATTAAAAGTGTTGACGAAGCTGAATGACAAAACACGGGGCACTAGCCAGTGCTCGGTGTGTCGTCTTGAGTTTGTTTGGTGATGCCTACATCCCTCCCTTCAGATTCCATCGTCGGTTTCGCATTCTCTTCCAAAAATTGCTTCGCCGCACTCGGTATTGGTGGCTACTAGTTTTGAGGAAAGTGAGGTCATTTATCCACTTCACACCGTGGTTAAGCAGCGTACCTAGGCTCCGTCATAGCCCTCTACCCTCCTCATGTAGCTTGATGAGTCACGTGGTAGCTGCCCTCCTGCTGGGCATTCAAACTTCAGACGACTGGAAGCCCTGTTTTCCACAAATTTAGCCCGACTCAACGTCCTAAGCACTTACTTCAAGACTTGTTGTATTATGCAATTATTTTCAGACAATTAATTTGAAAGAATCCCATAAATCAGTTTAAGTATATCTTCTATTGTAGAAGGTCATTACAGGTTTCCTTTTTGAAGTATTCCCTCACCTCCAGTGTACGTCGTGCTATAAACACGTCATTGGAATTGCCCCAGTACCTAGTCCGGCATAAGAGTTTCCTTTTCAAATTACCACAGCATTCCAGATGTAGGCGAAAGAAACCGTTCAAATCGCACCTAGTCGAGCTTACCTCAATTTATGGTCACAAGACTAAAAGGCAGCATTTCAATAATGCAAACGGTGGCACGCTGATAAACCATTCTCTCTCAAAAGTGCAAGGTTAGTCCAGGCGGAAGGATGTAAAATTGACGACAAAAATGTTAATGTTGACGAATGTTCTTAATCAGGATGGCCTTCGTGGGCAGAGTGTAGTCATCTGCACCAGCAGAAGGAGCATATTTCGTCAAATTGGCACCCGTGCCTGTCTGGGACACGGTTTTTCAGATTTTTAAGTAGAAATGCTGGAAGAGGACAACGTGGCTTAGACCTTTGAAATCTCTTACCACTTCTCCGCAACACCGAACCCCATTATTAAATTTATTTAACCACGGTCGCCTTGGTTCATTCATTCACCGCCAGCGTGGCACTACCGGTCAGAGCTTCCAGCATCGTACACGGAAGCACTAATTTCGTGGATGTGATCTGTCTGACAAAGAAATCCATATTTCAAAAACTTGGCGCTAGAAAATCAAATCAGTGGTAAAGTAACTGACCCAAATTTACTTTTTTACGAAACGCTGAAATTCAACAATTAAGATTAGGGCGAGGGCTAGCAGACCTATAAACTGTAACAGGAATTATTCAAATCTCAGCGACCCTTAATAAACCGGAAATAGGAAAATTTCAGTAAGACAGAAAAGTGGATTTCTCGCATTGTCCACCATTACAGGGGTTCTCAATAGGACAAAGAAGGAGTATAACTCACCAGTAGCAAAGACAAATCACATTAATTCCGTTTTCGTCCTTTTATAGGAAATGATCCGTACCTTCGTGAGACTCTACTTAATGTGGCAAAACTCTACTACAACTATCAACAGCAGTCTCAGCCGGACAGTGGGACAGCCGCGGAGGAGCAGCACAGCTCACCGCCCGCCTCAACAGCGGGACGGTCGGAGTCGTCCGCCTCGACCTTGAGCCCCTCCCCTTCGGTCCGGTTGTCCGCCTCCACGTCCGCTTTCTCTGTGGACAATATCTGCTCTCCCAAACAACCACCCGCCAAGACCCCTGAGAAAGCGAAGATCTTTAGGCCGTTTTGAGTATGCTTAGTGGCTACGCATTACACTAAAACAATTTTTTTGTAAATGTGCACTCTTGCGTTTTGTGGTGACTTCCTTGTACCATAGACAAACTCCCACTGTGTGCAGGTGTTCACTGTGGCAATAATAATAATATGAGATGAGCACAGACCCTAACCCAACGACTTGTTCCGTGGCACCGCCCTGAAATGGCCGTTTTGTGAACACGAGGTCGCGTCGTGGGAAGGCAAGCGAAGTTGATGTGAGAAGTTGTCCTCCAAATTTCAGTGGCCTTGGTGTGTCCTTTGATCGCAGGAACACATGATCGTAACGGTAGCTATGACTCAAACGCCATTTAAACCTTGTTCTCGTGTTTCTAACCTCCAGCCAACCAAGTTCTTACCTGAATGTTCTCGAGATTTTTGTAGTTTCAAACTTACTCGTTTTTACTACCACACTCGCCTACGACCCAGACAATGCTAATTACCACGGTGTGTAACGGTCAGAAGTGCACAAATACAAAGATTATTTTATGGTGTCTTGCCAGCAAATTCTCACAATGTCCGCACACCCAACAACCTGTCTGAAGCTAGCCCTAAGCTCAGCGTTGTTGCAGCTTTAACCAGTTGTGCTGTAGTCTAGGCGTTATGTATCAAGCGTAAATTACACTCCATGACATCATAACCTTTGTAAACCGCTATCGTTTGCTGAGTCAGTGCGTTGCAAGCCAACATGCAGAGCTCTGGAAGTGACTGAAGGCTTCCAAGTGCGTTGTTGATAACACCGCGAATGAAAATGAGACCAAGACTAGGGAATGTCGGAGTGGTCTTGCAAAAGCCAAAAGTCAGTTCGTTCCAAACAAACGCATGGTCTAGCAACACGGTTAATTATAATCCTAAAAGGTCGATATTTATTTAGCATCACCGAATAACTAGCTGAAGCCGTGCATTCACGTCGACAGCTTGATAAATAGCAACCTCAAATGGCCGACAGCGATTCACAAGTTCTGGTAAGGAAATAATCAACATAGCACCCGTCCATCCGCTTCGGACCGTGAGAGATACGATGGGCGACTATTCCAGCCCCGGGACCACGCCGTAAGTCCATCCAACACCACGTTCACTAAGTGATGATCACAATTAACCAAAAGTCCATCTGCTGATGGCTATTACCGCAGTCCGAGACCCAAATTACGCCCAAGCCCGTTCTTACTTCAGAGTCCTCATTTTGTGAATGTGGGGTGCATGGGAATGCATAGAAATAACCGCTCGCATGCCAGTGACTGCGTTGGATTATCAAGAAACGGGCGTTGTGCTTCAAACAAAACTCATGAAGACCTAGTCCTCAAGGATGGCATCCAATATACTTCATGCGCAAATCAAGTTTTCTAGCATGTAGAATTTTAACATGATATAATGAACCCTTCACATGTAAGAGATGCACTAGGATATTGCTCATTTCGCAATTTATGTTGACGAACTATGTGATTTACCCTCAGACATCTAATCTTGTTGTGGGCCCCAGCATGTGGTCTTGAACCACGCCGGGGCCACGGAATTGGCCCTGGCCCGATTACGCTTGCCTAATATCCACGATGAAGAAAACGATCGGAGAGGACGTGGACACAACCGTTTACTTCAGAGCTCAACCACGTTGGTGTCGTTTCATGTCGTACGTGGCATTTGCGCGTGTGTATTTACACCTCGGATGTGTGAGTCATACATGCGCTAACATCGAGACCAAGGTGTGGAGATAATCCAATATAAATATACGTGTGAATGAGGGGGGAGTTGAGGATCCGCGCGGCTG
This sequence comes from Mesocestoides corti, assembly GCA_900604375.1. Lineage (NCBI taxonomy): Eukaryota > Metazoa > Platyhelminthes > Cestoda > Cyclophyllidea > Mesocestoididae > Mesocestoides > Mesocestoides corti. Next base: position 72,987 of record UXSR01005353.1, on the reverse strand, counting down.
GCGTCATGATGCGAAAAGAGGAACCCTGTGTTGGAGGCAGGAGTGATCGGATTAAGGGGTGTGAATAAACACGATTCACAACAATCTGTTGAATTCACAAAGGGTTTGTCGGAAATGGCTTGCAGAAGTACCCATCGATAACACGAGCAAAGCACTCTTCAGGATGGTGTATACAACGTCACACATACGGACACGGACACTTTTCAGGACATTGCTGAACCCAACTTCGTGCTAGGTGGCCTTTTACAAATTTGATTATAGGCCAGACCATCACTGTGGATCCGTTGCTTGCATAAATCCTCTGTGGGTATTTAAAAGTCCCACTTACAGACATCACACCACCAAACAGTACCCAAAGCAAGAGATTACACCGGCATGACGAGTAGTTTATTTCGGCGGCTTTGCCTAGGGGACAAAGAAACAAAGCCTACCAAGGGGAATAACGAGCCGTCAAGTTTGGACGGAGCCGATGCAGCGCCGCGGCAATGAAACACCACCACTAGGGGGGCTAAGGGTGCACCGACTCAAGTCACGACGAGACGCCGGAACGGGAACGGGCGCGCGTGCAAAGCGACGTGAGAACCCGTTCGCGCGTGGGCAAACCTCAGTCCGCAGTGCGCGTGTGACACGAACGCCCGAAGGAGTGAAACTACGAGGACGGGATCGCGTGCATGACACTTCTAGTGGAACGGCTTTATGAAGTCTGATTTTCAACCGCACGACTTCACAGTACACTCTCCGTTGTGGAGTCATGGCCCAAGGAAAGCGCCACCAGCGACCAAAATCACCGTGCCGAACTCCTTTTCTAAGGCAACTTCTCGCAGCCTCAACTCATCTCAATTCTCAAAGACATCACCAATAGCAAAAAAGGAAACATGTCCCAGAAAATTTTGCCCTTATTAGTTTCTTTTATTCTAAACTCCAGCGAGCAATCTGACAGAACAGCATGTAACGCGAACTATATTCAAATTGTTATCAAATAAAAAATAGTACAATCGAAGATCATAAAACTTCAAGAACAGCGGCTATGTCAGGAAAGAGCCTCCGACCAACGTTGCTAGAAGCATCACCGACGGCCCTTGGATTCGGTTTGGTACTCAGCATGGCATTGAATTCAACTGCGGATGAATTCTGTCGAAATCTTCGGCTTAGTTGTTTTTTTGCTTGCTGAAGAGACCATAGATGGGATAAACGACTCCACAGTCCACGACACATCGAACCCAAGTGCACCTCTGGTGGGTTGTCCAAATGAGATGCAGATTTGGAAAATGAATAGACATCTCTGGGATTATAAAAAGATAAATGAAGGAAATGGAGTTTATACTGATATTAATTTAGTAGGACGGAGTACTTTGGAAAAACCCATACCGAATTATGCTGATTGCTGCCTTTAGTCTCCCGCGTTGCATGAGGCTTTGAGCATAAAAAAGCCGGCAACGAGCCTGAAAAACTGGAATCTTCATAGAAAGTGCCAAGTACATTTGACGCAAGGATATTTCTCCGGCGATTTCAGCCTTGGTGGCAAAATACGGAAGAAATGAGTTTAAAGTCATTCTTTATTCTGGTACGAATTTGGCAACTAATAAAATGCCACATTTGCAGGGCAATGGAAAGGCAACAACTAATAAATTACAAGTACTTGGATTTAAAAACAATAAATTAGCTAAAACACCGTTTCTGGGAGGTGACGATGTTACAACCTGGCATCTAAAGAACCGTAGAAATTCTAAAAATGACACGTTTAGACAGCAGATAAGTACCTTACTTAGCCACAGAGGTCAATTTTGCCGTGGCCAATTTCACTGATATTTACAGGAGCAACGGTAACTTCGTGACCGGGCAGCCATCGTGCATAAACCGAAAGGCCAATATTCCTTCCGCCTAGCATGTAACAAACTAACACAGAGGGATAGCGAAAATGGTGAAGTGACATACAGCGTCCTCAAATTTTTCCCCTAGAGACGAGAATCCGCCACCTAGAGTGCTAAGCCACGACATGGCCTCTTGCAGAATGATATGTCTGTACAGGTGATAGGCTACGACCCTGTGGCCAGAGAAGTCTATGTCGTAGATACCAAACGGTGGCGAGAGGATGACACAAAGCTGCCTCTTGCGCATCTTCGGTAGAGTTGGTGGCAGTTTGTTGAAATGTTTCCGAGTAACCATGATCCAAACAACACGCGATGTTGGACCTGCTTCACAGCTGCACTGATGGCACTGAGCGGTCAAGAGGGAGACGGTGCCAGAGTCGTCGGATGTGAAACACGCGCCATATTTTGGAAGGATTCGCTCGACTTCTGCACGAATAAGGGCCTGGAGGAGATGATGGCAGGGGCTGAGAAAAATTGGCCTGCTGTCAGTACGAAGAAGACGAGCTGGTATTACAACTTGGGGGTCAGGCATGGCGTTGAGAAATCTAAAATGGGGATTTACAAGAACTGACCCCTAAAACGTCACAAGGCAGGTTCCAAAACTTCTCTCAAGGGTATTTGCTACGCAATGCATTAGCACGACAAGAGATAGTGAGGCCGAGCAATGGTCACTACAAGTAGACTGATAAGCACAACGTAAAATAGTTGAGAGAAATTTAAGAGCTGGAGAAAAAGCTGCAAAACGATTAATGTGATGCCATATGAAATGCCTCGATCATGCATCCAGCTCACAAGCTCCCTCTAAAACAAATACTTTTAACGCCAAATTCGTGAAATGTCACGAGTTTTCAAGCTGACACCTGTGTTGAGGCCCTTTACCACACGAAGTAACCCAGGAAGGAAATAACCCCAGAGATGGTAGGGACGACTGTTTACTAGGCAGTTTAACAAAGTCGTGTCGAGTGTTTATAAAGTTGAGTGGACATATAGAAAAAAAGGCGTCTGTGAGGTCACATGACTAAAGCGGGTGATGGTGGGAAATGCAGATGGGTTAATGAACCAGCACGCCGTGAAAAGGGGTAACGTATGTTGGAAGCTGCGACGACTGGGCTATTGGACGTGAATCAACAGGACTCACTATACCTACGTCGGCGCAACAAAATGCATTCCTCGCATCCACACTGGCTTGTTAGTACGCCCAAACAGGTTTGACCTACCATGGCACTGAATACTGCACGCGAGTTCCAAGTCACATTACACTCTACCTTGCATTTCAGAACTAGTATTTCGACGTTCTCAGTTAAAAATACAAATCACATATGCTGATTATATGCCAGTGATACTTGGGAACCAAACATCATTGT